>CBVK0103409864.1:0-10532 GCA_900067695.1 Picea abies | reverse complement strand
TACACAGATACATCCAAACTGAAATGGATTTTCTGGACATCTCATCACTCGGTGCTGCTTATCGATATGTTGTTAAAATTGAGAAGAAATTTAAGCACCAGAACAAATGGGAATTCGGGTCTGCAAATCCGCAACAACCAAAGTATGACAAAGACGTCCCGAACAAACAGTCTCCCGAAAACTAGTCCAAGACACAGGAAGAGAAGGGTCACGGGAAGACAAAGAAGGACACTGGAAAATTGTGCGATTTCCACAAAAGCCCCTGGCACAACACCGATGAATGTCTCTCAAAACAGTCATTGGTGGACGAGATCAAAGACAAGGAGCTGAACCCTGATTCAGAATCTGATTATGAAAATACTGGTAAAAGATAGATCATCGATGCAGACCCTACTGCTATTGTCGCGACCGCAACAATTCAACCAGAAGAACCAACAGATCCAGAAGAGGGGGAGCACCTTTTTCATTCACAGATGTGGGTGAAGGGGACCCCGCTACATTTTATTGTTGATAGTGGAAGCCAGAAGAACCTCATCTCAGCAAAGGTCGTCAAACAGTTGGGATTGTCGACAACACCACACCCGCAACCATACAACATTGGGTGGCTTCGCCAAGGACGAGATCTTCGTGTCAGCCAACAGTGTCGATTGTCATATGGCATCCAACCCTTCAAGGATGAGGTATTATGTGATGTTGCCCCACTGGATGTCTTTGATGTTCTCTTGGGCCAGCCATATATGTGGAAACACCATGCTATCTATGAGTCTCGACCCCGTAGTGTCATTATTACTCTGGGGGGTCATCTCTATAGGATACCAGAGGTAGTTCCAACTACTGCCCCACCTAAACAGTGCTACAAGGTAGTATCTCATACTAGAAAATTCATCTTCTCCACAATCTGTTCAAAGGGTGAACATAAGGATACTGAAGCCACCACAGCTTCGGCCAAAGCACCTTCTATCCAACAGAAGCAGGTCGACAAGGTTGCGGCAAAGCACAAAGATTCCTTATGCACACAGTCATCTAAAATAGCCAGACTGGTTAAAAAGGTCCAAACCTTCCAGCCACAAGTTCGTGACAGATTTCCACAAACTAAGCAGCGTGACTTCTCCAGCAAGACAAGCAGCTCACCAAGATGCAGATTCAACAAATGCTTTTCCCTCTCCCCTAGGAACTCAACGCAATGAAGACCATTGCTTCCTAAGGAGGGAGGATTGATCCAGGTGGATATCGAGGGCCACCCACCTTTTCCAAATGGCTCAAAACAGTTTTCTGGCCATTTTGGCAATTTACTATTTTTAGCAGGTTTTCACTTCCGGGGCCATTTTGAGGGCCTAAATGAAGTTTTTTCGAGATCAAGGTTCTCAATGATAGCCGAAGGCATGATTGAGCCCCCAAAATGAATCTCCTCGATGATACCTTTCCAACGAGCTATCACATACCTAAAACGGAGATCGTATGCAAAAGTTACGACCCCGAGAAGTTGATGCACCAACTTACCCAAACGCGGCCCACATGACTTTTGGCGCTTCATCTCCTAGGGTTAGGTTTTTGGATGTCTAGGACTTTTGGCATTCCCGATTATTGTAAAAAGGCCTCCAGAGCCTCATTGTAACCATCTTCTTGCGAATGCGAGTAGCTGTCACATCTCTTCTCAGAGATAAGCTGCCACCATTCTAGCGAGTCTTTCACTCTGTATTTTTACAGTCTCTGTACATTTCTTTGATTAATAGAAATCGTGTATTACTGTATATCTGTGTTTATGGTTGCATCTCTGATACATTTCTGTTATATTATTGAATATCTGCAATATCTCTATGCATTTTTTTATTATATCTCCGCTCTCATTTCGTGCCGAAAATAATCTGGATCATTGAAGGGGAGAACGACGTAGTAGGTCCAAAATTTTAATCTTACACATACGCAAATCCCTTAAGAATGTGCAAAGTGAACATTGGAATGGAGGAGAAGCGAAAGTTTGCAAACATTGGGGATTATTGGAATGATGAGACTGTGGAAAAGATCGTAGACCTATTGTGCAAGTACTGAGATATTTTCCCAACCACATTTTCAGAGAAGAAGGGGATAGATGGAGAATTGGGTGAGATGAATATCGCACTGAAATCGGATGCTAAGCTAGTAAGACAGAGACCCTACAGATTAAATCCAAAGTACAAGGAAAAAGTGAAAGCATAATTGGAAAGGATGATAGAAGCTGGTATAATTTAACCCATCGCAGAATCTGAATGGATAAGTATGATGGTGGTTCAAGATAAGAAGGAAGGTGGTATTCGAATTTGTGTAGAATTAAGAAAGTTGAATTACATGAGTCATTCCCAACCCTGTTTATAGATGAAGTATTGGCAAAATGTAGGAGGACATGAGGCCTATTTATTCATCGATGGTTTTTCAAGATACCATCAGATAAAGATTGTTCTAGAAGACATAGATAAGACACCATTTGTGACAAAATGGGGAAGCTACCAGTACACAATGATGCCATTTATATTAAAGAATTCACTTGTTGTGTTTTCTAGAGTGGTTTTTGCAGCCTTTAAGGAGTTTATTCATCAGTTTCTTAAAGTGTACCTAGATGATTTGATTGTCTTTAGACTATTGAAAGATCACATAGAAAATCTAATTAGGTTAATTCTTGATAGATGCATACAATATAAGGTTTCATTAAATTTGAAGAAATGTATTTTCTACACACCGTTTTGGATACTACTGGGTCATGCGATATGCAAGTAAGGTTTGTTAGTTGATCCGGCCAAGATTGCAGTATTTGTTAATTTTCCACCACCTAAATTAGTGCGAAATTTAAGAAAAACATTGGGCCATACAGGTTACTATCAGAAATTTATTAAAGTCTATGTGTGTATTACATCCCCAGTAGAGAAGTTATTGAAGAAAGAAGTTGAGTTTCAGTGGAACGAACACTGTCAGAAGGCTTTGGATGTATTGAAACAAAATTTAGTAACCGCACCCATTCTAGTATTCTTGGATTGGTAGAACGAAGTTCAAATCCATGTGGATGCATCATTGATAGAGCTCAGTGCATTGTTATCCCAACCTAGGGAGGGAGAATTAGATCATTTGATTATCTTTCCAGCAGGAAGTTGTCGACTACCGAGAAAAATTACATGGCGACAGAAAGGGAATGATTCGCAATGGTGTATGCCTTGCAAAAGTTTAGGCATTATTTGTTGGGATCCCACTTCAAGATGTATACAGACCATTTTTCACTCAGATATATAGTGAACAAGCCAGTGTTCAGGGGGAGAATCTACAAATGGTTATTGTTATTCGACATGATTTTGAAGTTATTGTGAAACTAGGAAAAATGAATGCAGGACCAGACCATTTTTCATGGATACTAACAGGGGAAGATGCAGGGAACCTAGACGATAACTTACTAGATGAAAATTTGTTTTCAGTCCAAATGGTAGATGACCATTTTGTATAAATTGTCCAATACTTGAGCACAGGAGTGGCTCCATCGATATTATAGTAGCCTAGAATAAACAGTTAGTGGTTAAAGTAGCAGATTATGAATTGATCCCGAAAAACTTATATAAGTTAGGCATAGATGGGATACTGCGACGATGTGTGCTACAACATGAAAGACCCATGATCCTAATAGAATCACATGATGGAATTGCAGGAGTACATTACATAGGAAAGGAAACAACACAGAAGATCTTGTGCATAGGGCTATGGTGGCCTACACTCCGTAAATACGTGAAGGACTATTTTCAGAGCTAGGATGTTTGCCAGAGAGTAGAAAGACCATCATAAAGGGATGTGATTCCCCTAAATCTGCAAGTTATCTTACATGTGTTTGAAAAATGGGTCATGGATTTTGTTGGACCAATTAACCCACCGACGAGAAGAACAAGAGCTAGATACATAATTACCATGAAAAACTATTTATCCAGATGGGGAAAAGAATAACCAGTTATAGATTGTAGCATGGAGACAACTTCCCAATTCTTGTTTGAGAACATAGTTACAAGATTTGGGTGTCCTAAAATACTTATGAGCGAAGAGGGATATCACTTTTTGAACAAGACAATTGTAGCACCAATAGAAGAGTTCCAGATACAGCATCAAAAGAGCACTCAATATCACCCTCAATAAAATGGAACTGTGGAGGCCTTCAACAAGATACTGGAGAATGTGTTCACCAAGGTGTGAAACATAGGGTGAGATGAATGAGATTTAAGGATCCTTTTAGTTCTTTGGGATTACAAAACTACATGCAAGAAGTTAATAGGAAAGACACCCTATAAGTTAACATTCAGTCAAGAAGCATTCATTCCCATGGAGTTCCTTGTACCAAGTATGTGCATTGTTGCAATGACAAACCTTATGGATTCTGGCGTAGTAAAATAAAGACTATCACAACTAGTAGTTCTAGAGGAAGATCGGTTTATCACAGGATTCCATCAGCAAGTACAAAAAGCACAAGAAAAGGCAGGGAACGATAGACACATCAAACAAAAGAAGTTTTGGACAGAAGATCTACTACTGCTCTACGAAAACAAGTTCTTACAACACCTAGGGAGTTTAGGACGCATTGGCTAGGACCATATGTGACTAGTGCATGTGTTATTCAGTTAGAGCAGTTGGATGGACAAGTCGTGGAAGGTCTAGTGAATGGGATTCAGGTGGAACTGTATAGGCACGGTCATCCTTATGCACACTAGAGGAGTTGCGTAGTTCAAAATTGTATCATAGTGTACTATAGGAAGGAAAAGGCAGAAAAAGAAGGAAAAAAAAAGAAACGAGTCAAGGAAAGAGGTCGAAAGTTGAGGAGGCAAAGAAGCTTAAGTTATGCGTAAAAGAGGGAAAATAGGAAATTGTTGTAGATAAGAGAAAAGTGAGTAGAAGGACAGGCAAACAAAGGAAACAAATATTGCATAGAAGGAAGAGATTGCGCAGAATGACGAGACTGTGTAGATGAAAGTTATATTCATTTAACACAATCCACAAAGGGATGTTCCATAAATAGATATCATGACGATGAGGTAGTGGCACCACATAACATAAAATGCAGGAGATCTTGACTAATTGAAAAATCGAATGAAGAATTCACCAAAGATACAAAGTGATGGAGCAATAAAAGCAAGGGATAAATGATAACCATTAGTGGATTAGGTGTGAAAGGGAACTACAGTTGGAAATGAAGTATAAAAACATGCAAAGGGACAACGAGGTATTATTGTTCACCAGAGAGACTCGAAGAGTTGAAGTTATAGAGCCAGATTCCTGAACAGAGTTCCAAAACCAGGTAGAAGTTGAAACCGGTGTCGCAGAGGAAGATGGCACCTAAGGCAGCAACACCATCAGCCTCAGTACCGAAGAAACCATGCAGCCATCTTGCAATGCCGCTAGTAGTAGAAGAAACATGGGAAGCTTCATCCTCAGTCGAACAATTTCCCAGGGATTATATCTCGTTGAGAAATCCATCAACTATACATGTCCACTTGTAAAAACAGGCCAAGTATCCATTAGTTGAGCCACTTATTCTAGAGAGCGCCATAGTAGAAGGAGATATGTTAGGTATGATACCAGCTTTGAAATACGTTGACCATGATATCACTGAAAAAAAGAAGTTTCTATATCCTGTACCCATTAAGTTGATGATAAAATTCATTAGTTCTAAGATCCACATGATCATCATCAAACCACAAGTGTGGGATAGGGAGTTGCAGAAAGCAGGTCTTCTAAACATGTTCGACATACCACATTTTAGATGAAGCCAGGAGATCAACCAGTGTGTAAAAATGTTGTTGAGTTGTGTGCACGAAGGATACATGTGGCTTGATAGAACATTATCCATTGATATTGATTTGATAGTGTGCATTACAGGTCTTATGCCGCAGGGATTGGACCCTGCATTCACGTTTTTCAATAAAAATAAGGATAAATATCTCACCGAGAGCATGAAATAAAAGTTTCACACATTCCAAGGACAACCTATTCTGGACGTCACTAGCATATGCTATCCGAAAATAAGGTTTGTGACTCAAGCCTTAGCCTATAAAACATTAAGGAAATGTAGAAAGTATCAAGCCCCAGCAATGGTTATAGCAGTTGCAGAACAATGTGTAGAGGGTGTACAGATGAACTGGGCAACATTTTTGTTGAATCAATTCTTGGTTAACTACAAAGAAGTGTAGGACAAGGAGGGGGAATTCCACTAGTCTTGGTTATTGAACCTCATCAGGCTATCATCCTGGAGAGAGTTGGAAAAAAATATTTTTTTGGGCCTAAAGGAGAATCCTTTCTTAGTCATGGGTTATCAAAACATTTGGTACACTACACGTAAGGCATGCTAGATGGACACTAATGTTGCATTCTATATATACAAGGAAACTATCATATATATATATATATAGCATAGAGAAGACCTCGCGCATACTACCTCAGGTGGTTGACGAATACAAGGCAGTGGCACATTTTAAGGTAGGGTGCCACTACATGTACATTCAGGAGAAGAAATAACTAGACTAATAGTGGTTGCCAACATAATATAGACTGACAGAAGAGGAGATGGGAAACATCATGGACGATTGGGGTGATGAGTGGAAGATTCCACCCATAGAGACAAATCCATTGGTGCAACCAAACTTGAAGGTATACGTTGTCGATGAAGACAAAGAAGACAAAGAAGAAGAGGATTAGGACAAAGGGGAGGGCCCAGAGGTGCCATCACCACCACCAACACCACACAATGATAGAAAGAGAAAAAATCTAGAGACAAAAAGATCCAGATGTCAATGACCCAAGTGAAAATATGTTAAGGAAGTAACCATTTAGGCACTCACAAAAGAGGACTTGGAGAATATTGGTGACTAGGTAAAAGAAGGGATTAATGATGCATTTCAACGTGCAACACAACAACACGAAGAGATGAATGAATGGATGTAGGCATAGATGGAATAATTTTTATAGTTGTTAGAAGCCGCAAATATCACACCAAGGTGAAAAACAGAAGAAGAACCTCTTAGCACATAAAGTTGTCAAAGGTCATATGTAGTTATTGTTAAGACCTAGGTCTACACCTCTGTCAAGTCTCTCTCTTTTATGCATACCTTCCTATAAGATTTTCCTCTTCTAGTTGATAAAGTCACGCTGGTCAAGTATGTTGTATGCGTGGGGAAAACTATGAGCAAAATGAAACATTCAGAGCATTCCATTTTGGGCTTGAAATACAAGCAAACATGCAGGTTCGATTTTCAACAGCGAAGATCCCATGTGCAGTTAAGATTAGAGGCTCCCATGCATTCAGAGTTTCAAAGTTGCGCAAGGATTAACAAATAGACATAAGCCCCGAAGTGTTGAAATCTTGAAGTCCTGAAGTAACAAGAGATTGCCACATCAACCGATAGAAAGTCACTTCGGAAGATATTCATTCCCACGTTCAAAATATCTCGAAGCCTGAAGTGTCGAAGTAATGAGAGGTTGCCACGTCAACCGGGAGAAAGTTACTTTGGGAGATTTTCATCCAAACATCCCTAAGTGACGAAGTCCCAAAGTCATAAAGTAACGAGAGATTTCCATGTCAACCGGTAGAAAGTCACCTCGGGAGATATTCATGCCCGCGTTCAAAATATCTCGAAGCCCGAAGTCTTGAAGTAACAGGAGGTTGCCACATCAACCGGGAGAAAGTTTCTTCAGGATATTTCCATCCCAACATCCTGAAGTGTCGAAGTGTCGAAGTCTTGAAGTCTCTAAGTAACGAGAGACGACCACGTCAACCAGGAGAAAGTCACTTTGGGAGATATTCATGTGTGTGTTCAAAAGATCCCGAAGCCCGAAGTCCCAAAGTAACGAGAGGATGCCACATCAACTGGGAGAAATTTACTTCAGGATATTTCCATCCAAACATATTGAAGTCTCGAAGAGATGAAGTCTCGAAGTGACGTGAGGCTCCCACGTCACTTTAGGCCTTACCACTCCATGGGTTCTTTTCAACTCAACACATGGCACTTATCTGCAGAGGATGCATAGCATTCATTTTAGGCTACCACATCACTCTGGGCCTGTACCACTCAGGAATTTTTCATGCTTCACAATCTAGAACTCTCGAAGCCCAAAGTGCTAAAGTGTCAAAGACACATGGCGCTCATCCATCAGTAGTTGTGACAACACAATGACGTCAGGCCACCACATCAAATTTTGGATATCGTCCTCTGGGAGATATTCTTGCTCAGCATTCAAAGCTCCCAAGCACCAAAATTTGCTCCATCTATAATCATGGTTAAAAGGATTATGGTGTTGGAAGACGGATAAATTTTAGCAGGGGGGATAAAATAGCAGGGTTGCTCAGATCGCATATTGAAATAGATCGATAGCCACACTTCATTGTGGGGACGAAACATGCTCGAACGTTAAAATTCTAGAGTGGTACCACAATCGAAACCATGGTATAGCGGAAGAGGTATGTGGAAGTTGGTGGTGTATTGCGGGGGTCGGAGCGGTGTGGATCCAAACCACCCTTGGAAACTTCTGCAATCACATGCTTATATAGGGTCCAATATGAGAGCAACATGTGGCAACGAACTAGGCATCTGGCCTCGTCTCGATGCAAAGGAGAAATCAATTAACGAAAGAAGGACCAATGGTTGAACAAATGACTACCCCCATTAAATGGAATCATGGAGGGTTTGGACAAGGAGACATAAAACTGTCAACCCGAAGTACCATAGAGGGTAGTTTTTCCTGCAGCACCATACTGATTAGAAATTCCTTCTGACAGAAGGAACATGACAGACAAGAGAAGACACACGACACTGGAGAATCCTAGGATAGGAAGGCCAACTCACACTCCTAGTTGTTGTATTCTATTTTGATTATAAATACATCTGAGTAATGATATCAATGGAAGGAGGGGGGGTCGGCCCAAGACCGAAGGAGGTTTTGAGAAATGTTCATGACTGTATATTTCAGTTTGTAATCCAAAGGGGCATGTAGCTGTAAATTGTATGTTATTGAAGATTCATTTGAATAGTTTCATCAAATTTGTCTTCTATGTTCTTTGTTCTATTCTTCATCTTGTTTGAATGGATTGTTGATTTTAAGAATTAAAATTTGCCTTTGATTGATAGATTATTGATATGGTAGAGGATCTGCTGTAAGCTCGCTTATTTATCATTGTTTATTGTTCAGATATATCTAAATTATCTTTGCAGAGAGGATCTCTGCTCAGCGAATATTCTTCTTTATGTTATTCTCCTATTCTTCTCTTCATCATTATACAAATATTTTGTCTGATAGGGAGCTTAAATGCCTTTAATGAGAAGATTTTTTATGACTCCATAGCCCAATGGTCCATCACTGATCTGCAATGATATCATTGTCTTTTCCTTTCTCTAAAATCTTGTTGATCCACCTACTCAAACCATTTTAATCCTTTTACATTTTGATGGGTATTGGGCTTATCCTCTAGCAGTCTAAGGGTGATTCTCAGTGCTAACATAATCAACCACCGACACTACCAAGACTGGAGGGACAACAATCTCCTAGTATTTGGTAGTTGTCAGTGAATGAAGGATAATCAAGCTAGAGAAAAGGGCATTCAAGTTCCCCACAATTGAGATGAAACATCAGGCTAGGGCATTAGGTCACATAGATCTAGTGTTATCTCAACTACCAATGCATGTGTTGTAGGAGCTACAAATGAGCGCAACACAAGAGATGAACATACACAATGAGAAGACATCTAGAGAGCTATTCAATATTACAATAGAAAATGTAGCCTTAGAGACAGAGTAAAACAAAGTGAAACAAGAGCACGATGAGGCCACATAGAAAGTAGAACGAATGCAGGAGGCATTCGAGTGAGTCTACCAAGAACTCCCAGAGGTGCAGGTCAAGAAGGAGGCCCCAGTGGAGGATCAAGTCACTAAGATAAGTAAAGCCATTCAAGGCTTCCACACATGCATTGTGGATATGGAAGCACGTGTAACACCAAATACACCACCTAAAGAGAGGGGGACAATGAAGCAAACCGTGACCACAACGATGGACAGTATAAAAAATATAGAAGTGGAGTGCACACAACTATATACATAAACCATGGGTGTTTGGAAACAATTGAATGAAGACAAGGTACAATAGGATATAAGTCAGAAGATATAGACTACATAGGGAAAGGTACAGAAATTACAAGCAACAATGGGAACATTGCTACCAGCAAAGGTGGTAACTGCAATGAATGGAAACCAAAAGATGTATTCAGAAATGAATCAACTCAGGGTGGAGCAGTAGACCCACATGCAACAGATATAAGTTTTTCAAGAATAAGCATACAAAGTGACAACGACCCTTATAGTGACTCAAGGAATAATCAAACATGTAGTTGAAGAAGGTGTTGAAAAGGTGCAAGATTGCATGACAGCTTAAACAGTCGATCAAATTTTTCAAAAGGAACTAGAGTTCAAGGAAAAGGTTACAAAAGTGAAGGAGACCTTCGACACATTCATGGCGCACTAGAAATAGGCCTGAGTGGCTCGGGACGAGCC
>CBVK0103409863.1:0-10370 GCA_900067695.1 Picea abies | reverse complement strand
GAGTGGCTCGGGACGAGCCACATGTGATTGTTGGGGGCCTATTGGAGAGGCATTTTGGATAGGTTTTTGGATCTACGTCAAAAGGAAGTCAAAAAGAAAAAGATAGTTAGAATATGGACCAAAGTGTGCGACAGAAGCATACTTCAAGGAGTCAAAGTGAGAAACAAAAGGATGCACGACGAAGTAGCACGCAAAAGGTGGAAAATGGTTATAAACCATTGGGGTTTTGGGGACACTTTTGTAATGGATTTTTGGGGGACACTTTTTCCACTTTTGTAACGGGCTTAGCCCTATTTCTATGTATAAATATGTAATGGGTTTTTGAATGGGACAGGTTCATAATAGGGGAGATGATGTATGTTTTCTAGTGTTTTTGGGTAAGGGAGTTGAGCGAAGGAGTAAATCTGAGGTATGACTGAGGAATGAACTCACACTACAACAGAATGACTAGGCAGGTTTGGTAAATGATATTGTTACATATTTTATAGCTCAGTGCACAATTGTAAGACAACTCTTAATGAATAATATAAGAATTCATTCATTGTGGACATGGCCCAAGTTGGGTGAACCACGTAAATCTATGTTATGATGTGTTTTATGATGTTTTCTGGTTTATGTTGAATGTATGGATCACATAGGATGTTGAACGTTGATTAACTATTAAGTAATGAGAATTGTGCACATGGGTAAATGAGAGGACGAATGCCTCATTTCCCCTCAACACTATAGAACCTTGGTTCCTGCAGAAGAAGAGGCTTATATTAAATAACCATTGCAACTGAAACAAAGCTCACTTCCACTAATGAGAAAAATCATTTTCTCAACGAACAGGTTATGGCTTTCAAACTTATCTGCATGTTTTTGTTTCTCTTGAAATATAATTACATGTAGTATCACTCTCAAATCTAGATGAAGTATGGAACAAATTGGAGGTCCTATTTAGGATAAAGGAAGATTGTAAAGAATGCATGTCGAAGAACACCAAGACAAATCCTGCAAAAAAGCCACTGGAAGAACAAGATTTTCTAGCTTCCTGCTAAAGTGGATTTCAAAGACAAGAACAAACTTTTGAGCTTCCTTAGATCATATTTCATGTCAAATTTCCAAATCATATTTGGAAGTACATGATCATTCATGTGTTGATCCAGAACCAAGACCCAAATGGTCACATTCCATTGTACCGAAATCTGGTTATCCTGTGGATGATCATGTCGATCCTAGGAGGAAGATATACCAATTTGAGGGAGATCCACATGCTCTCATAGCCACAGAACTAGTAATCCCCATGCATTGCTAGATGGATATAGCATCTGACCCTCAGGCCCATGCAAATATTGAAGGGAATTTGTACTGGAAAACTTTCATGAATGAAGGGGATTTGGATCTTCTTCCTTCCAATTGGAGCATGTGGATAGATATAGACATCTCACTGGTGTGTTTACTTCATCATATCAAAACAAACATCTACATCTTCAACAAAAAATTTGTTGAGCATAAGTTGGCACATTTCCAAGGTCTCCTTGGAATGAATAACTCAACTACAAAGAAGCAGTCCTAGCCAACATTGTATTTTGAGAGGGGGTTTTGTTCCCATGTGGTTTTCCCTCTTTCATCTTTTTCAGTTGTTCTATGTTTCTTAAATGCATTGTAAAATGGGTACCTAACATGGCTTCTTGTCGGGACCCATTCATTATGTACTCCCTAGTAGTACTTTAGGAGGAATGTTGGAGATATTACATACCCACCTAGTATTTATTTTTCTAAGTTCATTTGTTTATGTTGAGGGTGCCCATGTATTACACATTATTTTGGTCACCCTGGTGATGTTTCTACAAGCATGTGTTTAGGCTCTCAAAAGGATCTTTTGCATGAGAAAAGTAATTGGTTTCTCCCTCTACAAAACTTGTTTTTAGAAGGACGTCACAAGCTAAGAGTAATACACAGTGTGGAAATGCTTGATTCCGCAGGTTGTTCTTAACCTAGCTTGCGTAATTTTCATAGGATGCTCTATAGACAGGGTGGGACGGAGTTTTAAGACTAAGAAAAGGGATGAAGTTCATGAAGATTCTAGAAGGGAATATTCTAGAATATGAGGTGGTATCTGTATGGTTGGGATCCTACTGGATTCTCTGATTTGGTGGGATCATCCTAATATCTTTAACCATTTCTCCTTCTCCTGTATAATGATGGATTTCTCATGGAAAAGGTTAATCAAAAAGAAAGCAAGATCAAGTAAAGAATAGGCTGAAGATTGTGTGAGGAACTCTACTTCAATTGATCCTTGAGATATCCATTGTTTCATCAAGCTATTGTGGTTCATCTTCATGCAAGTTTGAATCAAGTGTGTGTGTTGGAGAAAGGGGTCACTAAAAGGGAACCTTGCAACATCAAGGCGATTTGGTTGATCTTCCACTTTTACTTAATATAATACGATGGCATGTTTCTTTCCCATAAAGTCATTCTCATTTTATTACATGACTCCTTGATCACATGTATAGGTTTTCATTGAACACACTATTGTTTCTTTCACTTTGGTTGGTTTTTTTTCTATTGCAGGATCAATAGCACAAGAGCACCGGAGTGAAGAAGGGACAAAAAAAACATAAGGAAGTGATACTTAAAGGTATTTCCTTCATATCTTATCTTATAGTAAATTCAATGATTAAACTTAGGGAAAGCACCATGTCCTGTCTCATTTTGTTCTAGATCTAGGTGGATCTAGGGAGATCAGTTTATGTCTGCATTTACCGATTTATCCAATAACAAAATTGGCGACTCCACTAGGGATACAAACTATTTGTGGTTTTTGGCTGTCCATTTTCCTTTAGCCTACCTCTTTTCATTTTAATCCAGTCTCTGAGTCTGTGGGGGATCCATCCAGGCTCTCTGGATCTGAAAGTTCTTTTAGACTCTTTGCCTTCTTTCCAATTTTTCTTTGTTTATAGGCATTTCCCCACTATACACCATAAATAGACTGCAGAAACCTTAGATAGTCGCACCCTGACTATTCACACCAGTGCGGAATTTACACACCCTAACCTATAGATAGCCTGTAGAAACCTTTAATTCTCGCACTATGCATTACTATTGGGCTGCAACACTGTCTGTAAGTTTTTTTGGATTGGGGCTTTTTGTCTTTTGATACCCAGTTTTTATTTAATCACCTGGGAGGAACTTTTGAAGCTTGTATTTGACTTTTGTTTGAGTTAAAGACTTTTTCGTTGATTGTTTTTCAGGGATTGAAAACCCTCTTTGTCATTTCACAAGTTTTTGCTTCTTGATTTTTATCAACAAGGATATAATCTCTGATTTTGAGATCTGAGTGCTTGATTGATGAAAGTCTTCGATTTGATTTAAAGTTTTGGATTGTTTACATTTTTTGGATTGCGTGTTGATTGGAAAGTCATTTTCATTTTTACTTAGTGAAACATTTTCTTATCATCCTTATTTTTATCTTCATTGAAAGTTTGATTTGGGTATTTGTTGAGTCTATCGATTTTATTTGGTTTCTTTTCCTTTCTTCATTATATCCCTGACTTGGTTTTTGAAAGGTAAAATTAAGGTCATCTATTCTTTGTAGTAATCATTCATAAGAAAGTTTTGTGCATTCAATTTTTTTTTTTTACAAGATAACAAATTGGAAAATTTCATTGCTTATAATTGTTTGAAATTGTGTTCATTCAAGAAAAAGGAATTATATTTCGTAGCTTTCGTATTTCTGGAAACATACCTTCTCCCTACCGTATATATATTTCATTGAACGAAAGATTGCATTATTCATCTATATTTTCATATTATTGGGTCAAGGTATTGTACAACATCAGTTTCATATCCATTCTCCCTCTTGAGTAAACAACAGCCTCTAAAACACTAGGTATTTATAAAATTTAATTAGTAACTTTTATTTTCTAGGGTTCTTTCCACCAACATTAGCTAGGCTAGCACTTTGGAATAGGTTGTGAGGCACACTTTCCAAAGCATAAAACACACTGTAGAATCTTGTGATAGGGAGTGTTCAAATCCTTTGACAACATTTTGTCTTGGGAAGCCCTTCTCACACAAGGGTCAAACCTGAGGTCGCATTAAGGCTGGCAGAGTTACTCACCCTGCTTTGTTGGTATTAGTGTAGAGATTGTGCATATTATGGGGGTCACTTGAAGGTATACCCACAATTATGAGTGGAAGCCTTTCGATTTGATTTCAGGCTAGATACCTTGCCCTTGCACGTGGATTAGACTGTCGACTGTTTCCCCAGGCATCATTGTTGTTCTTGGTAACCTTAGTAGCCTATATCTTTAAGGTATTACATGAGGTGACTGTGGAGGGGAAAGTCTTCATGGTACCTAGAATCAAAGTTTTCCATACTCACTCGAGCTCCTTGGAGGGTGTACCTAGGATTATGTGTGGGATCTTGCACTAGTGTGTAAGTCCGTTAAGAGGGTCGTCAACATAACTTTTCCACCCGCTCTATCCTAGCCCCTTCTTGTCTTGACTTCGCAACATTGGATTTCATCACCAACTAGTGACTTCAAAATAAGAAGTTTTGTTTTCTTAGTTTACTTTCTAGATTTTATTAGCGAGTGCTATTTTTTTACGTAGTTCGCCATAGATTTTTTCCGTAAAATATTCGGTTTAGCCAACACGGACCCTCCATGCCGTTCGTGCAGAATGTAAGGGATATCCTCAAAAGATATGGAGGGTTACCAACCTTTTCCTAATAATCCATAGGAGGTCTCTCCTCAATAGAGTGAGGTCCAGGACACCGTAACCTCACAAGAGGAAGGTTTTTCCTCTTTAGAAAGTTTCTGAATAATTTATGATTCTCTAGAGGATTTCCTCATACCTCCTGGATATGAGAGATGTATTCTCCGCCTGAATTCATCAAGAGAACTTTTTTTTGACACTTCTGGAATACCGACCGGACCCCATACAGGCCTTGGAGCCAAAAATCCTCTTTGGACTACTGACATATTTAGAAGCCCACCTCACATAGTGGGAGACCTTTACTTCTCAGGGGTAGGTGTCGATATACTTGTCATCTCCCAACTGCTCAAAATGTTTTTTACCTACATGATACCCTTAGACCATTTTTCCGGTACAACCAACAACATCATCGTCATTCCAGACACACAGTCAGTTGGTCCTAGCTCGACTTTCTTTCTCCATATGGCCCATTCTACTATAGTCCCACACATTATGACTATTCCTACCAGGAATGTGGTGGTTAACCAAGATCCCATTGGCACACCACTCTCATCTAGACCTATCTCATCACTTCCTCCTGGGTACCAAGCTTTTAATCCTTCCACTGTCATCCCTACCCAGGTTCCATCAGAAGTTTCTGGACTTTTTGTTCCACCTGGGTATAATGTTGCTACCGATTTTGTTCCTACACCTTCCTAGGTCCTCTCCGGAGGGTATTATCCACCTTTTCCTGGGGGATCTGGACCTAGTGGATCTAATCCAATTGGAATCACCCATCGTTCATTCACTTCTAGTTACCATATTCCCGTTGGGGGGCAATCTAACATTGGGAGGTATCCTCCACTTGGAGGAAAACATCAGGTTGAAATCTATAACCCATTGTATGGACAGAACACATCCAGATCATTAGCCCACCTTTGGAACCTCCTTGCTCAAGGAAATCCACAATCATTTGGGGGGAAATAGCCTCGAGTCAACTCTTTTGTTCCCCCTCACTCAGGACAGCCGTATCTGGGTTCTTTGAATCCCACTTGGGGTCTACATGTTCACTGTAGCGTCCCTTTTCAAGGGAAAATTTCCAACCAACCCAACCCCATGGGATACATGCTTCCACACCCACGTCTGAATCTGTCAGGAACTTCGAAGAGACTTCCTCCCCAAAGTCACCAGTACCCTCAAGTGAATCGATAGTTTCCCTTTTTAGCCACTTTGAATTTACCCGACTTGTCTAGAATCTTGAATGATCCTATCTTAGATTCTCCCCATTGGCCCGTCAAACCATCCAAGTTACCATCCGAAATTCCCAAATTCAACGGTAAACAAGGAGAACACCCAAACAACCATGTCATGACTTTTCACCTTTGGTGCTCGTCCAAATCTCTAATGGACGACTCCATTCGCTTACGACTCTTCCAACGAACTCTCATGGGTTTGGCTACAAAGTGGTACATAGAATTACTGTGAGACTTATTTAATTACTTCAACACCCTTGCCATGGATTTTCTCACACATTACCAATTGCCCATCTGCTACGAGACAGGAACTGAGATTATGACCTCCTTCGGCCACTCATATTTCCGATCACATCCATGAGTGGAGACGAAGATGACGTTTGATCAAATTTGACCTCCCTAATCATTTATTGGCTGAATGATTCACTAAATCATTTGTGAATAAAATCTCTCATGATATTTCCATGGGCGGAGTTGTCACTAAAGAGCAGGCAATTAGTCGCGTTCGGTACCTAGATATCTTTTATTCACGAACAGGCACTCTTTATGACTTACTCCCTGACGCTCCTCACCCTTCTACCACTGCTACCTCAACAACCCCAACAGCTTCTCATGATGTTGATGGTGTGATTGGCACCTTCCATACTGACGCTAAATCCACGTTGACCACTCAAACCAATCCCAAATATATTGCTTCTAATGTTCAAAGTTCTCTGACTCCTACTCCTTCCACCAAAAAAACTTCTGAGGTTAATTTAGTTCAATCTACCCCTGTCGGCAAAAACAAATCTAAAAAAGGAAAGGGTAAGAACAAGAAGGATAGAAATAATAATCCACAATCTGACAAACCTAAGACATAGTCTGTTGATGATAAGGATAAGCGTAAAGCCCTATATCCTTTCCTTATCTGTGGTGATGATCACACGAAATATTTTCCAAGATGTGTTGAGGTCACTAAGTTCCTTCAAGGAACCAGAAAGCCTCCCACACCTGTCATTTTGTCACAACCTTTCCCTTCTCAACAGCAGGCCCAATTGGTCATTCATGACCAACCCTCTCCTTCCACCACTTCATATGTCCTTATGTGTACTTGTAATTCTACCAAGAACGACATTACCATCACCACTTGAGCTAAAGATTATTCTCCTTCAAACGAGAAAGTTGATGATTTACCACCTTCATTGGTTCAACCACCTCCTTCAACTTCACCTCCCAACGGTCCTCTTCATCTCAAACGATCGGGTCCCGATACAGTTCTCCACCCTCCTCCAAAGGGTGTTGTTCAATGTTGAGATTCAACAAGAAGATCCTAGTGAAAATTATGCACCTACACTAGGATGGAGCCTCGGGCTATTTTTTTAGGTGGAAGGCTATTTTTAGATGATGAAAAAATTCTATTTATCGATGATGTCTATTTATAGATGGAGAGAAGATTCTATTTATAGATGTATGTCGACTATTGTTATCCCTTAATATAGGTTGGACAATAAATATTAATCTATTCTCAATGAGCACTTGGAAATAGTTAACTGAAGTGGCAAGTCAGTTAGCTATAGGAAATTCGAGTTCAAAGGTTGACTGGTGGGACATTCAAGTCGAATTAGTTGTAACCGAGTGATTCGAAGTTGTAACAGAGCTATATGTGTAGTTATGTGAGTTGTAAAGTAGTTTAAGTCAGTTAAGTGAGTTAAGCTCAGTTGTACTAGTTGTAACTGAACTTACACTAGTGAGAGATCAGTGAATTAATTATTAATTAATTCACAATCAGAGGTCTCAAATGCAATTGAATATTTACCACTGTTAACTACATGCATGTCATATACAATGGAGACCCAGTTGAGATAAAAGGTGAAAGGGACAGTTTGACTATTAGTTGTGACATTAGTGAGTGCACTCATGCAACCACACACACAGTGGATGTGCCCATGAGGAATGTGCAGCCTAGGCAAGAGGGATTCATTCATTGCAGAGATTTCCATTAGCAAGGATTGCGCAGAGGAGGCAGGTTGTCTGGAGGCAGTAAATTGGCACATGCATTTGACAATTTTCGTATGACAGTGTGAGACAATTGTATATTGTACTGAGAGCTCTTGGATTAGAGTTTTGTATGAGATTGTTTCATGATCCATGATATAAACATAATATATGATAGTGGGTTTATTAGATTTATGATTTCCCGGTAAAACATCTGTGTTATGTGTGATTGATCTTTCTTCTTGATATTGCAATTGGCGATCGTGTTTTAAATTCTGCAAGAATATTTGTAGAAGTGATTCTGTATTTATAATTGTTAGATCAGGAGAATCCAAGAAATACATAATTTGTATTGAAATTTCTACATGGTATCATAGCACAGGAAATTGTAGAAGCTAAGTATGTGACTGGATAGAATTTGAATTTGCAGAAAGACATTCTTGGTGCTACAGCTGATTCAAGATCAAAATGGATTTCAATGGCTTGAGGTTAGAGTATGCACTCAAGGGAATCTCAAACTACATTTCTTGGAATGACAGGATGGAGGCAGTAATCAAAGACAATGGCTTGAAGGAATTCATTGACAAAGATGTTCCTAAGCCAGTTGTTGCAGATGCTGCAAATCTTGATGCATGGCAAAAGAAAGTGGAAAAGGCGAGGAGGATACTATTAGAGGGAATACGAGACCAAATTGTATCAAGACTCCATGGGAAAGTCACACCATATGAAATGTGGAAGACTTTATCATATCTATTCCAAAACAGTAGCGACCATAGGAAATTGGCACTCAAAGATAAACTCAGGAAGATCAAGATGGAGAAGGGAGACTCCATTCCAAAATATCTCATGAAGTTTGTCTAATGTTGGGATGAGCTAGGGAGTGTGGGAATAACATTTTTTGATGATGAATTGGTGATCTTGGCTCTCCTAGGACTTCCCAAAAATTGGCACAGTTATCAAGACTCTATCAATGGAAGGGAAAAATTTCCAGATTGGGAACGACTATGGTCAGATTTGGTGCAGGAGGAGTTCAGGTGGAACACAAGAGATGGATCTTCATCAAAGCATGATGATGAAGAGGATTTTTCTTTGGCTTCCAAGGCAAGGAAATGGAAGGGGAATAAATTCCATTCAAAATCCGCGTCTAAAGGCAAGAAGTTGGATTTGTCCAAAGTGAAGTGTTTTCACTGTCATGAACATGGGCATCTCACTACTAATTGTCCGCAAAAGAAGAAGAACAAGAAGGTTGTTGGAGCTGCAGCTGGTGAGGCCCTTGTCTCCTAACTTCTCCTTAATTGCATGCATGATTGCATGCATGAAGTCAAGTGCATTAGGATCGATGTGGTATTTGGATAGTGGTGCTTCCTTCCACATGACGGGAGATAAGGAGCTTTTCAGTGACTTGGAGGAGAAAGATCTCAAAATGCATATAGAGATGGGCGACGATGGACAATACAGTGCAACTGGAATTGGTACCATTACCTTTCAAAGGGAGTTAGGTAAACCATTTCAATTGAAAGATGTTATGCATGTTCCAAGTCTAAATAAAAACTTGGTCTCAATCGCAATGTTGGAGGACAGAGGCTATGATGTTGTTTTCAGCGATGGAAAATCTTTTCTGCGACATAAAAAAATGGGTCAACTCAAGAATATAAGGATTTGAGTTAAGAATATCTACAATATGGAGGTATATGGATGCGCTTCCATGATGGGCAAGGAAGAAAAAGTGGTGAGCCGGGATGAGGGCAAATTATGGCACAAGCGATTGGGCCATCTTCATCATGGATCCTTGAAAATCGTGCAACAAATATATACTAGACTTCCAATGGGAACACTTGCTTAGTTAGATCAGTGCAAGGGTTACACCATGGGGAAGTATGTAAAGTCCACCTTTCATGAAAAGGAGAACCATGCTTCGGTGATCCTGGAGAGAATTCACACGGACATATGTGGACCATTCTCGGTTGCTTCAATAGCAAAACATAAGTATTATGTTATTTTTGTTGATGACTTTTCTCGTAAATGTTGGATCGTCTTCATGCAGGAGAAGGATCAAACATTCTCAAAGTTTTGTGAGTTTAAATCATTAGTGGAGAAAGAGTTGGGGAAGTCATTGAAGGCTCTGAGGAGTGATAATGGTGTAGAATACATCTCTAATGAATTCAAAGACTTTTGTAGCAAAGAAGGAATTCGAAGAGAACTCATAAAGCCTCATAACCCACAACAAAATGGGGTCACGGAAAGGAAGAAAAGAACAATATTGGGTGCAGCACGAGTGATGTTGCATGATCAGGGCCTACCAATGCATTTGTGGGTGGAAGCATGCAACACTATGATTTATGTGCAAAACCGTTGTCCTCATAGAGTACTTGGCATGAGTACACCTAAAGAAGCTTTCACTGGTAAGAAACCTGCTCCTCAGCAGATCGGAAGAGCGTCGTGTAGGGAAAGAGTGTAGAT
>CBVK0103409854.1:0-25623 GCA_900067695.1 Picea abies | reverse complement strand
TGTGGACCACTTTTGATGGTGGTCATTCTGCAGTTTTCCTTGTGTGTGCATGAATTGTAGTGGCTTATGATTAGTGTGGATGACTGTCTCCTTCCCAAGAATGTAATGTCTCCACTGGCGGCATGCTTGCACAATGGAGTACATTTCTTTGTCGTAATTAGGGTACTTACGGATAGTATCTGACAATGTCTCACTATGATAGGCCACGGGGTGACAACACTGAGTGAGAACGATGCCCACAACATAGTCTGAAGCATCTGTCTCGATCTCAAAGGGATGTTGCAGGTTTGGTAGTGAAAGTATTGGGGCTAACCAAAAGCGTTGCTTCAAATCATCGAATGCTTGTTATTGGGACCAACCCCACGCAAATTTAACCTTACCACCACCCCTATTTAATTGGCTGAGGGCCCATGCAATATGGGAGAAACCCAACACGAACCTGCGGTAGAAATTAGCAAGTCCCAAGAAGATTCGAAGCTCAGTGAGTGTTGTTGGGGCTAGCCAATCATGGATGACTTGGATCTTGGCTGGATCCACATGTATTCCATGCTGATCAATGATGTAGCCCAGGTAATGGACCCTGTCCATGCCGAAGGATCATTTTTCGAGGTTTTCATATAGCTTGTGCTGCTGCAGGGTGTGCAGAACCTGCTGAATATGCTGCAAGTGTTCGGCCCAAGTCTTGCTGTAAATTAGAATGTCATCTAGATACACCACTACAAAAGTATTAGTGAATGGTCACAGGATATCGTCCATCATCCTCATGAAAGTGGCTGGAGCATTTTTCAAACCAAAGGGCATGACCAACCATTCAAAAAGTCCTTCCTTTGACTTGAAGGCGGTCTTCCATACATCTGTCTGTTCTATCGGGACTTGGTGGTAGCCAGACTTCAGATCAATCTTACTGAATTATTTGGCCCCCGTGAGTTGATCAAGGAGGTCATCAATTCGGGGAATCAGGTATTGGTTTCTGACAGTGATTTTATTCAGGGCTCGGTAATCAATACAGAGTCACTAGATTCCATCTTTCTTCTGTACCAGCATGATTGGGCTCCTGCAAGGTGATAAGCTGGGGTGGATGTGCCCCTTGTGGAGAAGTTCTTGGATCTGTCACTTGATCTCCTCATTCTCTAACAAAGAGTGACGATAGACTGTCCCATTGGGCAACGGTGCGATGGGGGTCAGATCAATGGGGTTCTTGACCTGGCAGTGCAGAGGTACCCCTATAGGTGAGGAGAAGATATCCGAGTATTCTTCCACGACCTTATCTACCTACTTCTGCTGTGTGGAGAGGTCAGTCATAGAGACCCTGGATGTGGCTGCAATCTTTCACTTATTCTGAGAGTGAATCATGAAGAAGACAAACTTCCCCGTCTAAGAGATGACCTTCCTGCATTGCTTAGCAGATATCAAGGAAATAACACTAGGTGGGACTGCCTCAGGTATCCTGTACAATTTCCTGTTCAAAGTAATAATAACACTACAAGGCCTAGACTCATATACAACATGACATTTCCATAAATAAGCTTGGCCCAAAAGAACATCACAAACTTCAAGAGGAGCAACATCACACAATACCTCATCTTTGAAGGGATTGATGCCATACAATAGTCAACACTGTTGGCTGACGCAGAGATCGCTTCCTTGGCGGAGCCATCCAATGGTGTAGGTTTATGGGTGTGGCATTGTTGGCAGGGCCAGCCGCTTGATGACCTATGCTGAGATGAGGTTCTTCTAGCTACCGCTATCAACGATGAAGTGCCGTGGGGTGCCTTTTACCCACATCTGTGAATGGAAGAGGCACTCTCCTTCTTCTGGCACATCTGATTCACCAGGCTGGAGCTTGGTGGTAGAAATGGTGGCATTGAGTTCTATGTCAATGATCTATCTTCCCCTTTCTGGTTCTATCTCGGAGTCAAAATCTGCATCAAATTTAGAGGCTTTCATTTCGGCCACCAGTGACTTCTTTGAGCGGTAGTCAGTAGTGTTATTCCAAGGGCTCTTATGGAAGTCGCACCACTTCCCGCTATCTTTCTTCGTCTTTTCAGTGTCCTTCTTTGCTTGTGACTTGTACTGGTTGTCTTGATATTGTCCATCTTTGCTCTGTCCTTTGTTCGGTGGGTTGGGGTCACCCTTTCCTGGCTTTTGTTGTGAGGGGTTCCCAGGCCCAAGTTGCCGCGTCTTTTGTTTGAGCTTCTGCTCGATTTTGACGGCATATCAGTAGGCTGCACCCAAGGATGAGATATCCAGAAATTCCATTTTGGTTTGGATTTACCTATGTAGAGCATCGTGATACTTGAGAACTAGATGTCACTCTGAATCTTTGATACCCAACTTGGTGCGCAAGGTATGGAAGATATTTGTGAAATCTGGCACTGCTTGGTCTCTTTCTTGTCGCAGTGTGGTCCATTTGGTATACAGGTCGTCATAACTTCCGACAGGGTAGTATTGTTCCTTAATAGCATCCCTGAAGGATTCCTAGGTGGCCATGACTAAAAATAATGAGGTTTCCTCTATTTCCTTTTGCTCACAGAAAGTTTCCCACCAATCTTTGACATGGGGAACGACTTTGAGGAGCGCAAAAGTAATCTTTTCTCTATTCAAAAATTTATGAAAAGAAAAATACCCTTCTAGTAGATTCAACCACTTGTTTATGGCATCTGTGTCTATCTGACCTTCAAATATAGAAATATCAAAGTTTATTTGTACCTTGAAGGGGGCGGCACCTCCGTTCGAAGAAGATGCATCGCCTGCTGGTAGTCACCGAAGGATTTGCGCGAAACTATCCATCATCTCGTTCCTCTGTTGTGTGAAGGATTCCTCAATCTAAAGTTTGAAAGGATCTCCTGTCCCGTCATATTTTTTTTCTCTTGGCATGGGAGGTTGCTTGGGCGCGTGAGAGCTTCTATCCTCAAGAGAAACAAGTTCGAGACCCAACTCTTTGTACTCCGACCTCATTGGGGACATGCATTAAGAGGACAAGGAGAAGACCGCTCTGATACCACTGATCCAGATTTTATGAGTAGAATGAAATGAATACAAATTATTAACAGGTTCTTAACACAAAATAACAGAGATACAGTAAAAATGGTTTTCTATTCAATAACGAAATAAGCTGAAACTGTAAAATGCAGCGGAAACAAGCTTGCTGGAATGGTGGCGGCTTATCTCTGAGAAGAGATGTGACAACAGCGCACATTCGCAAGAAGAAGGTTACAATGAGGATCTGAAGGCATTTTTACAATAAGAAAGAATGCGAAAACCCATATACATCCAAAAACCTAACCCTAGGAGATGAAGCGCCAAAATTCATGTGGGCCCCGTTTGGGTAAGCTAGTACATCAACTTCCTGGGGTTGTAACTTTTGCATACGATCTCCATTTTAGGCGTGTGATAGCTCGTTGGAAAGGTATCATTGAGAAGATTCATTTTGGGGGTTCAATCATGCCTTCAAATATCATTGAGGAGATCGATACCGAAAAACCTTCATTTAGGCCCTCAAAATGGCCCCGTAAGTAAAAACTGCTTAAAATAGTAAATTGCCAAAAATGTTAGAAAACTGTTTTGAGCCAGTTAGAAAAGGTGGGTGGCCACCGATATCCACCTGGATCACCTCATGAATTTTATCCCCCCGTCACCTCCGTCTGAATTTTTTTTTTTGATGGAGCCTCTTCCAGGGAAGGCGCTGGTGCTGGAATATTTTTTGTGTCACCTGCTCAGGAAACCATATCTCTGTCATACAAGGTAGAATTTGAAACAACCAAAAATGTGGCAGAATATGAAGCTCTTATTCTAGGATTAAGAGCTGCAAAGAAAATGAGAATTCAGGAGGTAGCAATGTTCGAAGATGCAGAACTGGTAGTCCAACAGATCAGAAATGCTTATCAGGCTAAGCATCCTCGACTCAGGAGTTACAGAAATGAGGTGTGGGACCTAATCAACAGTTTCTTCTCAGCATTTAATATTTCTTTCATCCCAAGAGAGAAGAACACAATGGAATATTCCTTGGCTACATCATCAAGCTATTTCAAAGTGCCCTTGCCACCCAAATGCAGATACAATGTGGAAGTAAAATACATGCCCTCTATACCTGACAATATCAAACATTGGAAGGTGTTCGAGGATGATCTTGAGATCAAAATATTCTTGGAGACTGTCGAAGAATTTTTAGAAATGCATATTGACCAAGACTCTGCCTCTGAAGAAAAGCTTGATGGGGGTAATTTTCTGAATAAGATTGCAGACCGTAGCATTGTGCAGCTGCCCAACAATCATATTCCAAGGGGACTGGTTCCTTTGGAAAGGATTTTTGATAGAAATGATGTGGCATTAAAAGGGGAAATCTCAGAGGATGACACTGATACAACTCAGTGCAACATTGGCACTAAGAATGAACCCAGGTTTATCAAATTGTCCAGAAGTTTGACAAAGGAGCAGAGGGATGAGTACGCTGAACTATTGAGGGAGTTTTCTGATGTATTTGCTTGGACCTATGAAGATCTCAAAACATATGACACTTCTGTCATTGAGCATAAAATCCCGTTGAAAAAGGAGGCAAAGCCATTTAGGTAGAAGCTAAGACAGATCAATCCTATGCTGCAGCCTATCATGGAGAGGGAAGTGAAGAAGATGCTACAGGCCCAAATCATCGTGCCATTGAGATAGTCAGAGTGGGTGACCAACTTGGTCCCAGTAAGGAAGAAGAATGGAGAAATTAGACTCTGTGTAGATTTTAGAAACCTGAACAAGAGCTCACAAAAGGACAATTACCCCTTACCAAAAATGGAACATATATTGCAGAGGGTAATAGAAGCCTCCATGATTTCCATGATCGATGGCTTCTATGGCTACAATCAAATCTCTGTTCTGCCTGAGGACAGGGAAAAGACGACATTTACCACTACATGGGGCACATTCATGTATGCTAAGATGCCTTTTGGATTGATGAATGCAGGGGAAACGTTTCAATGTTCCATGGACATAGCTTTGATCAGGGAAAGGGATAAGTTTGTGGTCATCTACCTGGATGACATAATAGTCTTTTCCAAATCTGATAAAGAACTCTTTTGTCACCTCATGAAGGTTTTTCTAAAATGCAAGAGTTTTGGCATTTCATTGAATCCCAAGAAATCTCTGTTCACCATGAAGGAAGGAAAGTTGTTGGGTCACGTAGTATCAGCTGAAGAAGTCAAGATCGATCCCAGTAGAGTTGGGGCAATACAAGCCTTATCTATCTCAAGATCCAGGAAGGAGGTTCAGTATTTCCTTGGTAAGATTAATTTTCTAAGGAGGTTTATTTCTAACTTTGTTGAGGAGGTAAAGCTTATAATGGTCATGTTGAGAAAGGGAAATGAAGTAAGGTGGACCACTAAATCTTGAAATTCCTTTGAGTAGATAAATAAGGCCTTGACTGAAGCTCTTGTGCTTATCAGTCCCGATTACTCAAAGGATTTCCTTATTTTCTCCTTTAACTCACCTGGCATAGTGGCTGATGTTTTATTACAGACAAATGAGGTCAGGCTAGAGATGCCTATTGCCTATTTTAGCAGAGCTCTGAGGGATGCCGAAGTCAGGTACGACATTATGGAGAAGCAGGACTATGCCCTGGTAAAGGATCTCAAAGCCTTTAGAACCTATGTCCTACAGTCAAAAATCATTCCCTATGTCCCCTCGGCCACTGTTAAAGACATTCTGATTCAGCCTGACATAGAAGGGAGGAGGAGTAAGTGGATAGCCAAGATCCTTGAGTTTGACATCGAAATAAGGCTTACCAAATTAATCAAAGGTCAAGGTTTAGCTAAGCTGTTGGCTGAAGCAAATTGCAAATCTTTCGGGGTAGGCGTCATCAATGAATTCTTAGAAAATCGCAGGATCAACTGTCTGATATAGACCCTCAAGCAGAACCCCCATTGGCTCAATGTCCCTGGTATAAGGATGTTGTATATTTTCTGCAGGAGTTGCGGCCTCTGGATGGCCTGAAAAGAAATAAGGCAAGAGCTCTGAAGCTCAAAGCAGTCAAATACTGCCTTATTGATCAAGTTTTATATTGGAAAGATCCCCTGGGGGTGCTTTTGAAATGTATGAATCCACAAGAGGCTGATCGGATCATGGTTGAATTTCACGATAGAAAATGTGGAGGGCATCATTTCTAGAAAGCCACAACCTACAAAATCCTCAGGGCTGGATACTACTGGCCCACCGTATTCACTGACGTCTACAGAAAGGTTAGAGAATGTATCAAATGTCAAAGATTTGCAAGAAAATAACAGCTCAAGTCTTTGCCTTTAAAGCCTGTGGTTGTTTCGGGACCTTTCCAGCCATGGAGCCTAGATTTTATTGGAGAAATCCACCCTGCTTCTAGTGGGAAACACAGATGGATCCTAACTGCCACAGATTTATTTACTAAATGGATAGAATTTGTTCCCACCAGTAGTGCTTCTCACAAGGCAATCATTGGATTCTTGGAAGACCTCATCACAATATTCAGCTTGCCCAAGCAAGATTGTCACTGATAACGTAGCCCCTTTCAAGGCTGAGCCATTAGCCAAGTTCTGTGAGCAATTTGGGATAGCGCTGATTCACTCCACCCCATACTATCCACAAGGCAATGGTTTAGCAGAGTCCTCCAACAAAATCCTGATAAGGATCATCAAAAGACTATTGGAAGACAACAAAAAGGCCTGGGATTCAAAGTTGAAATTCACTCTATGGGTCGATCGAGCGACCACAAAGAGATCTAAAGGCATCTCCCCTTTCCAATTAGTTTATGGAGAAGAAGCTGTTTTCCCTTCTCAGCTAGCCATTCTTGTAGCAAAGTTCTTCCAGGATTATCAAGAAGAGCCTGATGACATGATCAGAAGGGTTCATCAACTGGTGGAAGTCTAGCAGGCCAGAGAGCAAGTAATGGACAGAATTCAGGACCATCAGTAGAAGGTCAAATTGGATTTTGACAGGAAGGTTAAGAAGAAAGAGTTTGAGATCGGGGATTTGGTGCTTAAGTGGGATGCACCCATACACGATAAGGGAAAACACAACAAGTTTGATGCCCTATGGATTAGCCCCTTCAAAATCTCCGAGGGTTTCTCAAATAACACATACAGGTTGCAAGATCTGGAGGGTGAAGAGGTGTTCAACAGCCTAGTAAATGGGCATTTTCTGAAGAAATGTTTTGTTTGAGCCTTAGATGGCTCCTTTGTTTGTAAATATTGTCCTTGTTTATTCTTTGTTCATTTTCATGTTTATTTTTGGCTTAGTAAATGACTCCATAGCCCAATAGCAAGGAAATGAAGCTGAAAATGAGTTCTTAGAGCATCACAGGGATGACTCTATCCCCCATGGAGCCTAGTGTTAGCAACAATTTTTGTCTTGGGCAATAAAGTACCTAGGTCTACAGGTTGCACGAGAAGCGCGCAAGCGCAGCACGGAAAAGTCTCATTTTAGGTTACAAGTCAAGCGAGGGGGCGAAGTTTTGTTGACAGTGGTTGAGATCCATCTATAGAGCTAATCGACGGTCATCGGGATTTCAGGGCTACCAAGTTACCCGAGACATAGCGCCAGAGATAGCACCTATATTTCAAGACAAAATACGGACCGTTCGATCTAGTGATGCGTGGTGCAAGATCTAATCACGTTGACATATCAACATTCGAGAGTTTGAAGGGTAAAG
Source organism: Picea abies (assembly GCA_900067695.1). Lineage (NCBI taxonomy): Eukaryota > Viridiplantae > Streptophyta > Pinopsida > Pinales > Pinaceae > Picea > Picea abies. The sequence continues at coordinate 17,957 of CBVK0103409854.1, read as the reverse complement.
GTTCCTCATCATCTCACACCTCGAAACCCCGAACCCCGAAGCGTCGAAAGTGCCCAGATTCAGGCCCACATTTTTGGCACCTGGTCACAAAGGAACAAGCTTGGAGAAGGGGCGCTAATGTTTATCATTTGGAAAGGTGGGTCCCATAGCACCGAAAGCGATCTTAGCCATCCACCCCACAGGGACACGTGGTGTGCGATTAGGCTCTTCTCCTTTTCACCCATCATGACTTTGAAGCACAAGGAGTAGCTCCCTCCCATTTGCGAGACGTGAAGTGCCGAGGGCATCCGAGACTGGGACCCATAGTATCGCTGAATGAGTTCAGGACCGTCAAATCAGAAAGGGACATGTGGTGTGCGATTAGGCTCTCTTGGCATTTCTCCCATCACGACTTTGAAGAGAAAGGATCAGCTTCTTCCTATCCACGAACCCCGAAACGCCAAAAGCGCCTTTGAGGATAGGCATAGGGTCATAGCCCGCAGTCGCTTGGGGGTGACAGAAAGAGCTGCGCAAGGGGCTGAAGTGCCAGGTTTAGCTATAGAAGGGATCACCGTGTTCTCCAGGTGCTAGTTCAACTTGATCTCATCCCTGATACCTACTCAGATTAAATGAAGAAGAGAGAGGGTGGTTGAAACCTCACCTCACTCATTAATTGCAAGGTATGGATGTCCCGACAAGAAGTCTGCCCGAGATGGTCCTCTGTATTAGATTTTTCCACAGAAGCCATGCTGAGTCCTAGACTCACCAGGGAAGTTTGCACATGCTAATTCAACATTTAAGGGCTCAACTACCCCTTAGCATGAGCCAAGCAGAGTTGAGATGGCGTATGATACAGGAGTGCAGGCCATATTTGATTGAAGAGATGGCCCATCCTGAAAGTCTAGCACGCCTCTGTTGTGTGATTTTTTCTGAGTATATGTACTTAGTTTTTGGTATTTGGTTTGGTATCGATGGTTGAGCTAGGCTCCTGATTGTAAAAGTTTTGGCGAAGCACTAGTTATTCTGGTTATGTATTAACATATGAGACTAATTCCCTTATAAATGTCAGCTTCTTTCCATGTCTTTGTTTATACTATATTAGAACAGCTCAGAATTGGAGGATCCAGTCGAGTTGTATCTTTTATAGGATGATGTAGGTTGGATCACTGTAACAGTTACATTGTCTCTAATCCGTCCTTGTGGTTTTTTCAACGCTGAATGACCTGGAATTGGAGGATCCAGTCAAGTCACCCTTTTAGTTCCTCGAAGCTTTGAACCAAGAGGATATTGCATTCAGAGTTTTTCTTCTGCAAACTCCTGAAAGGTCTGTTGCCCGAGGTAGTTTTTCTCACTCCTCTCAGCAATTCTTCCACCTGCTCATTTTACAATCAACCCACTGACTGAAGTTAGATCAAGACCTTCTTTTTTCTTTACATACCAGACCTGGTCCCTGAGCTAGAGTGATTCCGTCTTGGGTCTCTAACCATTTTATCACCCATTAAACTTATCATGACATAAAATTGATGGGCGTTGGGCTCTTCTCCTGTCGCAATCCAAGAGTGACTTCTGACGCTAATAGGTAGGGTTCTAGCATATGATTCAATGGAGGTGTCTTCTATCAAAATTAAGTAGGTGGATATCTATTGAGAGGAGGACAATAACATGTGCTTAATCTCCTAGGGTTTTACACTAGGAATTTCATAATATTAGTAAATGCAAAGTAAAAGATAACATGACCGTTCAAAGAAAGAATAATTGCAGATTTTCACTTACACTCACCAAGAATAATCTAGTAACATGCCCTAGTTGAAGACCTTCCACCATGAAAATGACAAAAATCACCAAAAGAAGCCTCCTCCAAAAGTTGTGCACCACTTAATTTCAGCCAATAAGCCTTAAAGAGGTTTAATTTCATACCTCACACTTGTGTGAGTGAAAGATGATGAAAAAATACAAGCGATTATTCCCTTATGAATACAATTCAAATGACCTTTAATTAGAAATTAGGTAAAAAAAGGTCGACATGTCTATTTACATAAAAAATCCATTTTTTTACATAAAATTGACAAATCAAAACTTAAAATGTGCAAAACGGGTGACTTCATGCCCTTCTAGGGTGATGTTGGGCCTCCTAAGTGAGATGCTGACCTCCAGGAGAAAAACTTTAGGCCTTCCAAGGCCTCCGGATCATGCCACACGTGCCACTTGGCACACAACTACCTCCATCATGTCCATTTGAAGTTGGGTGATGTCAAGGGTCACAAGGGTGACGTCAGGGGCGTCCCAAGGCCAATGTTCAGGGGGAAGAGGAAAGACCCTGCTTTGGTCTAGGCCTGCTAAGGTGTCTCTGGTGGAACGTCCTCCTCTCTCTCTAGTGTAAGCCTCTAGCTGGGGTTTCAACATCCATCTGGTGGGATTTTATCCCTATGGAGGTCTGAGCTAATCATATCCCCATATGTACCTATCCTTCGGGCATGGTCCTGCAGCAACAAAAAGTATGCCCTCCATGGGCTCATAAGTCACATGGATCATAGCAATGTCAATCACATCTAATAATCAAGCTACCCAAACATGTGCATAAAACCCCCCTTTTCCCAGACAAGTACTCAAAGACATTATGCTATTCTACAAGCTAGGTTTGGAGAGGGTTCCAGGATGTCCTATTGGGCCAATTCTCCTTAGGTGTGAGATGTTTCCAAGTGAAAACCAATCTAGGTCATGTAAGTGCATGAGATGGTGTGGTGATGTTTGGCCATGGGGTGCAGTGATGACAAGGAAATGTAGGTCTTACCTGTGGGTGCCTTTGAAGAGAGTGAGATGCACCTTGTCATGGATGTAATTGTTTCCTAGCCCATTCAATGTCTTTTTAATTTTTATCTTCTTTATTTTTCTTTCAAGAGAATAGTTGGGGGACACTACCCTGGTGTGGTGACCAGTGGTGACAACGTTACCCACAAGAATTTCATGAATATGAGAAGTTTGGCTCATGATGACACCCCATTTCTCTTGGCTATGCCACCAAGATCCACTACCCTAGCATGGTGACTAGATGAATAGTAGTTTCATATTGCTACATGCCCATGGACCTAATAGGTTGGCTCGTGATGAGACCCCCTATTCACCAACTAGGTCTTGAGTTTTATCTTTTTTATGGGTCCCCTCTTTTCTTGCTGAGAATCCTTTTATTTCTTTCTTGGGGATCCTTGGGTGAAGCATCTCAAGGTTTTGATCTTTGGATTTTAAATTTTGCCAGCTACTTTTACCCTCTGGACCTTACTAACTACTTCAAATTTGCTTTAAAATCAAAACAATAAAAGTACCTTACCAAGTACTTCAAGTTTGCTTTAAACTCAAAACAATAACAATATTACATTTCTGGTTGGTCATGTTCATGATTTCAGAGACACTACAAAGACATGATTTCAGAGACGAAGAGATGGAAATTGGTGAGGGATGATCCACCCTCTGTCACCGCTTCTCTCGCAACCACCTTTAATTCTGTCACTCTTTCTCTCAATTTCTTGCACTCTTCTTCCACCATTAACATTTTAACAATTATTTCTATATCCTCTCTGGTAACCAGCCAATTTTGGTGAATAATGGTGATGATATTCCTCCTCCAACAACAATGCAAGGCGTTGAATAATGGTGATGATGGTCCATAGAGGTGGCAATGCCATCTGTCAGACTTCGTACAGGGAAGCGTGATGGCAAATTATTTGGTGTTTGGACTCAATATGCAACTGGTCACATGAGAATTTTAATGAGAATTGCAACTGGAATTCAAGGCGTTGAATTAGAGGTGACAATGCCATATGTCAGGCTTCGTACGGGGAAGCGTGATAGAAAATTCGTTGGTGCAAGTTCGCAATCATGGACTATTTATTCTATTTTCTTTACGAATGAAAAATATTTAATAAAAAATATACATAACTTTATTAAGATGAAACAAAGGGACACGCATGGCAAATTCTTCCTTTTTTGAAGTGGTATCAGACCAAGTGAAACAGGCAGTATTTTTCTCAGCGGCATGCATGCAAGCAACTGAGAAAGAAGAGGCCGAGGGATGCTGTGGGGGGAAGGTTTGAATGGATGGACTGGGCAGGAAACTCTAACTGGTAATGGGAGGATCTCCAGGAACATAATTTCTTTTCCTTTGATTGTCGGTTGTAGGTACAAGACTAATGTGTTAAGTGTTGTATTTTCTTTGAATTTCTAGAGTTCCATAGTTAGGACAGACTCTTGTGACAGTTTTGGATTCTAGTAGTGGAGCCCTCTTTGGGTTTTTCTTTTTACTATTGCTTTCTAAATAGTGTGTGTTGGGAAACGCCACTCTTTATGGGGGATGTTGGCTTTGTTTCTCTGTCGTATTTCTCTTGTATTGACGAGTCGAGGTTTCTCGAGATCATAGATTTTGGACTAAGGACATTTCCTGACAACCATTCTGATTTAAGAACAATTGTTTATTGGTCTCTGTTTCCCTACATTGTAACTATGGACTCGATATTAATTAAGGAGTTACAACTGGACGTCAGGATTCTTATGGATCCTTTGGATGAGGCAGTTTGGAACAATAATGGGTTTTTCAGTTTGGTTGACTTGGTTGGGGTGTCTTCGGGATTACCACCTAGTAATACTCATTTGGTTACTAAACCTGGGGACAGTGTTGGTCCTTGTTTACCTTCTTCTCTGGGTATCAAACTGAAACATAAAGCCTTGTCTATTGGTGGTCCCTCTTTTACTAACTATTCGCCTCTGCCTAGGAAAGGAGATAATGATGTCTTGCTGGATGATCGGGATTTTAACTCTTCATAATTAAGTCCTCTGTCAGGGATTTGGAAATGGGCTTGGAGGCCAAATAAGAGAGTAAGGAAGATGGTTTTAGGGGAGGATGTGGGGCTAGCAGAGACTTGTAGACTGGCTATGTGTGGGATAGTAGGGAGACTTTCCTATTCCTTTCTGGCTGACATTCCGCTATTGGCTTGGGTACAAAATACTTGGACTCCCTTACTAGGCTATGTCCCTGAGATACTGGACCTCACGAAAGGATGGGTGGGGTTTATTTGTAGGACCCTGAAGGATGTCTCTATACTTCTGGACAGGTTCTGGGTTCTGGGTGGTAGCTCTCTTATGTTGAAAAGGTGGAGGGTGGCCTTTGACCCTGCTACTGAGAATTTTCAACACAAGCATCTGTGGGTATTTTTTCCCAGTCTCCCCCTACATTTCTGGCATGAGGGGCCCTTAAGGCCATTGAAAATACCCTGGGAAGATTTATTTCCCTAGATTCTACTTCTTTGGCGTCTTCAGCAAGGAAGATGGGGAGGATATTGGTAGAAATAGATATTCATGAAGGGCTTCTAGAAACTTTGGACATTGCTTGGCGTGGAAGACATACCTTTCAATGCTTAGACTATCAAAGCATCCCTTTCAGATGCAGTTGGTGTCACTATACTGGACATCTTCGGAGACAATGCAAAGGGAAACCATCCAGGGAAAATTCTGAGAATACCCTCTTAATGGAAGATCCTCTGGCTTATATGGATGAAGAAGTCTCCTCAAGCATTTCAATTTCTCCTGTCATGGATGAGGGTCTGCATTTCACTCTGTTGGGTAAGCTGAAACAATACTGCCTGTCACTTTTTTCTTCATTAACCATGTGGGAAAAAGAAACTCTGAATTCTTTGGGGAGGCTGAAGAAAGTTACTATTGATATCAATGGGGTTAGTGAGGGGTTACAGGAAGGCTTGGAATTTGGCAAGGTGAAGTTGCCTGTCAATGGTAGTGAAGGAAGGGTTCCTAGTAGTGCCTTAGATTGTGGTAGATTTAGTGCTGAAAACTTTCCTCCTAGCTCCTCAACAGGGGTCCCAGGAATCACAACAGATCAAGAAAGAGAGCTGACTGTGATGTTAGAGAATGCCAGTCCTACTATACCGGTTGTTTTTGAGTCAAGGGTGGAGCCGGGGTATAGAGAATCCGAGGAGAACGCTCACTCCCTCAACTTAGTATTGGAGTCTATGATACCTTTTTTAAAGGATAATGACGATGCAATTAAGTTACCTACCTTTGTAGGGAGGAATTACATTGACCTTGCGGAGTCATGTGAGGCGGCTCGCTCAAAGAATAAGTTGGAAAGACAAGGCAAAGAGTTTACTTGTTCAAGGGGGATAGGTACTGAGATTTCTCCCATAAAAACGATAAGTTACAGGAAACTTTTGACACAAAATTCAGTGAAGATTATAGAGACAACTCCTTCTTCCAGTGACATTGGGTCACTTAGAGCATTAAATGCCTTGGTGAGGTCTAAGTAATGCTCTTACTTTCCTTAAATGTTCGAGGGATTGGAGGCACCCTCAAAGTTGCTTCTATTCAGTGATTGTTAGCTCTTACTCTTCCAGAGGTGATTTTTTTTCAAGAAAATTTAGTTTCAGTGCATAAAGCAAGAGATTTTTTGCTTTCCTTCCATCCTTCTTGTGCTGTTTGTTCGGTCAAATTAGTGGGTAATTTTGGTGGTCTGTTAGTTTCCTTGAACCCTTCACTTTACGATCTGGTTCCTTATCTAATGGTGGGGGATATTCTTTTGACAGGTAGGTCACTGTTATTAAATAAGGAAATTGCTTTTCTCAATATCTATGGCCCTTGTACCAATCAGAAGGCGTTCTAGAAATCAGTGGAAGGAAGTGTATTTCTTTCTGTTAAAAATTTAATTATGGAAGGGGACTTCAATCTTCTGCTTTCTCCAGATGAGGCCTGGGGTGGGACTTAGGTAGGTAATTTGGATGAGTATTACAGTGACCTTTCTTCTTCAAGGAAATTAAATGATATCAAGCCTAACAAACTGATTCCTACTTGGAGGAATGGGCATCGAGGGCTGGAAGCAGTATCAAGGTGCTTGGATAGGTTTCTAGTGTCTGAAGATATTTTACTTGATTTAGGCCTTCATATATCTTGGGTCGAATTCCCCTATATCTCGGACCATGCTCCGGTCCTTTTACAACTTGTTGTTCAGCCTGCGTTTAAAGCCTTTCCTTTTAAATTAAATGATCAGTGGCTTGAGGGAAAGGAGTATACAGATTTAGTTTTTAAAGTCTGGACAGATCTAGTATTTCTGACGGAAAGAGGTAAACAAAAGAGAATTATTTGGAAGTTGCAAGTACTCAAGAAAGAATCCAGAATTTGGAATTATGATTCCAAGAAAAAAAGTAAAGAAAAGATGTTAGAGATTGAAGAAGGCACTAGCATATTTGGCCCATTTTGCGACGTTATGTCGTTGATATGGGGACAAATTTAGAGTTTCTGAAACATCGGTTTATGTGACGTGGCATTTGCGACGAACTTGATCAAACGTCGCATAAGCGACGATATAGGAAAACAATCTCAAACCAACTTTTCATCTAAATTGTGACAACAAACTTTATAGTTAAAACGACGCATCAATAGAAGTCGTCGTTGCATATTCGATGACAACTTTTTATTGTTTATATAGCTAAACTGACGCAACAATAGAAGTTGTCGTTAAATATTCGAGGCCACTTTTCGTTGTTTATATAGTTGAACCGTCGCATCAATAGAATATGTCGTTGCCTATTCGACAACAAATTTTTGTTGTTTATGTAGCTAAACTGATACATCAATAGAAGTTGTCGTCGCCTATTCGACGAAAAATTTCCATTGTTTATATAGAAAAACTGTTGCATCAATAGAAACTGTCGTCACATAGGCGATGGCATGTTTTCAATGTTTATATAGAAAAATCGTCGCATCAATAGAATATGTCATCGCATATTCGACAACAAGTTTTTGTTGTTTATGTAGCTAAACTAACGCATCAATAGCAGTTGTCATTGACGATTCGACGACAACTTTCCATTATTTATATAGCAAAACCGTTGCATCAATAGAAACTGTCGTCGCATAGGCGACAACATCTTTTCGATTTTTATATAGAAAAACCATCGCATCAATAAAAGTTGTCATTGTATATGCGATGACCAAAATTTATTTAGAAAAAAAATAAAAAATTATTTTGGGCATCAATTTTGATATTATTATTAATATTAATATTAATATTAAATCCCAAAGGGTATTGCATGAGCCCCGTATTGATTTCACAAATCCTTGGGACTTCTTTGATGGAGATTATCAAGGCTCTCCAAAAATGTGTGGGCATGGAGTCATGCTCTTTTTAGATCATTACCACTTCTTGTCCTTAAAATATGGAGCAAGACTGGGAGCAAATAACATGGTTGAATTCTACACCCTCTAGATGTTGATGAAAGTGGCACTTGAAAAAAATATTAAGTGTTTGCAAGTTCTTGGAGATTTTAAGTTGTTGATGGATTGGGATAATGGAAAATTTAATATTACATATTTGGTCTTGGAGCCAATCATGGCACTATGCTTGGAGAAAAAATCTATGTTCGAGGAGGCCTCATTTTTCCATATCTACATGGATTTTAATAAAAAATAGGATATGTTGTCAAAATAAGCCATCATGCTACAAGGCTCCTTGTGGGAATGTGAATACAAGGACAATGCTCTACTAGAAGCTACTCAATTGTCTATGTTTTGATGTTTGGTTGATAGGTCTTGGGGTAGATATAGAATTATGTTTTCTTGGAGGTTAAAGACGATTCTAGTTATGTTAGGTTTTGTCTAGATTGATTTTGTATGGCTATGTATGAATCATATATGGATCTCTTTTGGAAGATGAAATGTATATGTCTAGGTTAGTATTAGGGAAGATGAAGTGAGCCAAAATGCTAGCTTATGTGTATTTTTATTTCCTAATGAGATATCAAGTACAATGAGTTTTTCTTTGGAATATATATATATATATATCCATTGTTTCAAGCATTGTTTCAAGATGCAACTAGGGAAATCGAATTTCCATTTGTTCAATTGTAAACCATTTTTCCTAATATGGACACTGCTTTGCCCTACTCTAAAGAAAGTATCATTATGTCAAATAAACTTGATCTATTGGTAAATAATTTTATCAATAAAGGATGACACCATATGGCCCGAGTCCACATTTGTTGGTCCTAAAACCTTTGGTTCTACTTTGAGCATGCGTGGATAGTATGTCTTTGGAAGATCAACATAAAATACTATATGCATACCAAAAAAGGGTGGAAGGTTGAACTAGAAGGAACTATTTCATACTACCATCAATCTAAGGGTGGAAATTTGTGGAAGACATTAGCCGTTGTGTCAAGCATAGTCCACTAGGCATACCAAAAATGGATAATAAGCATAGAGTCATGGGTTAAAACTATAGAGGAGGGAAATCCCAAATTATACAAACACAAATGAAGAAAATTATCGATGCAATGCCACTTTAAACTCTACAATGTAGTTAGGAACCTAGTGGCTTTTCTTCTGGTGCAACTGCTACCACTACATGTACTCAACATGGCATATGTCCAATAGGAAGTCCCATGGGATGAAAATTTCCCTTCATGCTATTTTTAGTCCTTCTTACATGGTCACAGTATCACCCACTTCCTTCCTCTTCTAAGCAAAGGATTACCACCAACAATGTGGATTTGAGGTGAAGTTGAGGGTAGTAAATGAAAGTTTATTCTCAATAGAAGAATTTTTCAGAGAAAACTAGTGCTCCGTTTGTTGGATACACTATCTATGTCACCTTCAAATAGTGGAATTCCAATACTTACTTTAAACTTAAACAAAACTCCCCCATTGAATGGTGCATCAACTCTAGGTTTCACATTTTGATGATTGCTTCCTATAAGCATGATTATCCTCATAAATTTGAAACAATCATCAGACATGTCGTCCCTATGCCTTCATGTCCCTTCTTCTACCATGTTTTTCACATCTACCATGGTGGAACAAGGTGGCTTCACTTCTCCCATTATGTAGTTGAGTCAGTGCATCAAAATGTTTTTGAAGGTAAACAAAGGCAATCAACCTTTAATTTTAAATATGTCAAGCACTTACAAACTAACATAAGGTATAAATCATCCATAGGCTAAAGAAAACACAATAGAAAAGGGAAAATACAATCTTCTCTTTGATATGAACCAATCTAAACTCCTAGGAGGGTTCATGGGACACATGGTTGAGTATAGAATTCAATCAACTTATGATATATGAGGAAATGAAAATTAATGCAAGCATAATGATTCAAGCCATTGTAATAGAAATATAATAAAAAATAGATAACTAAGATCTGAAAAATTTGTTAACAAAAATAGAACTAGATTGTCCAACCCATGTATATCACACTAAACTATCATATTTAATATACCCCTGTATATAACTAAACTAACATATTTAACATGAGGAGGGTTGATTACATAATGCCAAGAATATCAATGAATCCACAACCACACTTACAATGATTAGCAATGAGTAGTATAAGTTGAAATGACGCTTAACTAGAAACACTCAACCATGAATATATTTTTGACCCTTTGTTTGGTAAATTTCAAATATAAAACTTATAGTCGAATAGGTTCACCATACCCAAACTTATTGTATGAACATCACTGATAGCAAGGCCATCATTTTCTTCTCAATGAAAGGAAGTGTAGAACTACTTTCATAAAACATAGGTGGCATAACAAACTAACAACATCTACTTGACAAGATAAATGAAATAATGCTAACAAGACAAAAAAAGTTAACATAATACACAAGGAACAAATGTAATGATGCTAGCTTAACATGATGAAATTCATAATGTCAACATGACATGAACATTGACAATATGAAATCGGGCTCCTATAAATTCATACAAATAACAAAAATCCATGAACATACATGAAGTAGAGAAAATAACACAATTCAGGGGAAAACTTACCACATCATTTGCTCTTCACTCAAGATCCTTTGTATTGGACATGTTGCAGATTACTTCATTAGAATCATGCTCTGCATGAATAACATAAAAGTTATAATAATTATAAGGAAAACACCAATTAGTGGATACACCTAAACTGTTATGTTGCCCTAGGTTTCTATCAAAGGCATGCAACCAGATGTTTTGGCAGAAGTTTTTTTTATTGATGCACCTAAATTATTATGTTTTACCGATGCCCTTTAATATCTAAAGCATTGGTGATCCATGGCTACAAGTGCATTGGAGAAACAACATGTCAAAAATACATCAGTTCTAAACATTGGTCAAGACACATTGATGATCCACATTGGTCTAGGTGCACCGATGCTTCTATACCAATGTGCACCCAAGTGTAAAAAAACACAAAATATAGTAGTTCTCAACTTTGGTTCCAAAAAATTTGTGCTCCATAACCCATGTGCACTAGAGTGCTAATGGCCCAAAAAGACATCAATGCTTCACTTCTGTATTGGTATATTGTTTCTCCTATTTGGTATGGGTGAACCAATGCTCCTATATGGTGTAGGTGCATCAATGCTCTTCTTTAGGTATGGGTGCACTAGTGATCCTAATACACCAAATCACTGAACAAAAATGTCCCTAATGCTTGAGACTAAGAAATAAAGAAATTATATTGGTGTCCACAATATAGTAGCAACACCAAGAAAAGATACACAAAATTAAGTAAGAACTACATCTTATAGTTTCGTGCTTTTCATCGATTTGGTCACATACAATTAAGCTTTCCCAAAATGCAACCGTCATTATTACTCAAATACTAGTTCTTTGCTAAATACAATTTCAATTCCCAATGATCATATTTCCCCCTTCCCGCCTATAAATTGGAATACAAAACACTAGAATTTCTATGGACCACTCCCCCTCCAAATTCTTCCTTACTACCATCTTAATATGTCAGTGCAATAGTTTCCACGGAATAGACAGTAGGACATTTTTCTTCCTACACAAATCCAATAAGGTTATTACCCTCCTATGTAGAAATGCCTTCATATACCTCTTTGTTCCGGATTTCACATTGTAAAAAAGGGATGCCTTCTTCATTACATAAAGTTTAAGAACTTTGTTATCAAAGGTTGACATATCACAAACTATGCTAACTGGATGCAGAGAATGAAAACGTCTTGTATGTTATTGCCATCTTCACCTCTAGATCAGAGATAGGTTCTAAAATTTATTTTGGGACTCTAAAGTGGAATGGCAGTCACTAAGATCTCTTCTTAAACATTAAACACCATGTCCATGACACAATGAAAATAATGGTAATTCTCTTTGTCATGTGAGACAGAATGAAACATGTCACAATACTTTCAAAGTTGCATATATCATGTCACAAGATTTTGGAAGTTGCATCATTAAGAGAAGCTGAAATTATCATTAAGTGTATAACAAAATTACATTCACAGATATATACAAGCCATAGAAATAGCCTTGTGTATATTATTAGCTATATAATGTACATCTAACTATCTTATAAAATTATTACATGACATCATGAATTTCTTTTAGTCTTCATTTTTGCTTTCCAGTGCTTAAGAAAATCATTAATGTCCACATCTTTATTTATTGGGTGCTCTTCAACAGATGATGTTGTTTCAGTCCTTTCATGCCGAGTACGTCCGGTCTCATACCCACGGCGTAGATGCTTCTGTGAGGGGCCATCACCTAAAAAAATAAAAAATATTGATTTTATATGGCCAATTTTTAAATAGGGTTGAAGTAGTTCATTATTATTGAAAAAAAACTCTGCAATGTAATTATTTACCCGGTCCTCTAGTCAACACTGTTGGAATGGTTGCCGGCCTATTCACCTGATCTTTAGGTTGAGGATGATCATCTATGACATTCTCTGTCATTGAAACGTAAAAAATTATAAGTACAAAATTATTAAGTATATGATTAATATATTTTGTGGGCCTCTACATTCATAGGAACATCTTGGGGCTACACCTCACTGGGATGGGGCTGTTGGGGAGTACCATGATATTTTGGCTATGTTTCACTATCAATGCTCTGTTGTTCAGTACTAATGGTAGGGTTGATAGTGCTGCTCCCTTGATTAAAACAAAGTAAGACATTAAATTATGGATGATATCAAACATTTACGTATTTTATAAGTAACAAAAGGTTAAGGTGGACTGATTTTTATTTACCTTATCCAGCAAATTGGATCTTGGGGTCTACCCCATGCTTTTCCTATGATCAACCATGACTTTATAACCATACTTGTAACCAAGTTGGAGGTCTTCCTCCATGGTTCCAGTTCCGAAGTCGTCACCCTGCATTGCAAAAGGGTATGGTTTTTTAATGTTTTTGGCTGCAATTACCTTGAAGTTGTAAGATGATACAAATAGTATTCTTAAGATGTTTGGGTACCTATGATTCATGATTGTAACCTCAAGTAGCTTCCCAGGTCTAGCTTGTGTTGGCCATGTTTGGCAATCCTTTCTTTGGTTGCCTTCGAAGTGTCAGGTAACCTATCATCAAAATTTTCAAGTATGTTATATATAACAACACTTTTATTTAGATCTAAAGAAAAATAAAGCTAGTATTGAATTCAAAAAATTGTAATTTACCTTGTTGTACCAGTTATTTGTTCTCCTAATTTTCTCAAAATTTTCTCTTTTGCATCATCAATGATTTCCTTCCACTCTCTCTCTGGAATTGAGGGAGGACGCTCATACCTAGGATTTTTTGCCAAGCTTCGTCTATAAACATCCCGGGTATATTTTAAATATTCACCCACTGTAGTTGTGACCTCTTTTGTATTGAACGTGTCTACACCAAAGAGGCCTTCACGATAATTCATAAGTTCCTTTTTGAGGTTGGAATTCTGGAAATTCCACCTCATGCTTAAGGTTGCCCCAAAAATAGACAAGGCCTTGCTCTCTACGTGCCTAAAAAAGAGGTCGTTTCCTACACACAAAAAGATATGATCATTAATTTGAAATTAATAATCTAGACAATTTATGTATGAGGACAACATTAAATGATTAACATATGATTTAAAACTACCCGGGAGTCTTGATTGTTTTAATGGAAGTCCATTATTGTCGACCAAAAATGTGCACAAAAGGTGTAAGAATTTCAGACCCCACCCAGTTTCAGTCTCGCTGATTTTTCAGCCAAAGTTAAATGCCGAAACTCCAGTTTCAGCACTGTTTCAGCATATGTCTCAGCACTGTTTCAACATATGTCTCAGCACTGTTTCAACATATGTCTCAGAACTATTTCAGCATATGTCTCAGAACTGTTTCAGCATATGTCTCAGCACTGTTTCAGCATATGTCTCAGCACTGTTTCAGCATATACAAACTTAACAGAAAATAAACTTCAGAACTAAAACATGAGGATTCTGAACATCGTTTTCAATGCAGAAATAAAATATCAGCAGTATGCAAAACTCGAAAAATATAGACACAAAGATTTTCGGTCTAACTTCAACCCTGGAAAAACCCACAAGGGGAAAACCAGTGAGAGAGGGATTTTTATTATTTATGAGCTTCTGAGAAATTTCTTTTACAACATATTCATCTTCAGAAATTTACACAAACTTATTTGGACATTCCTGTAGCTTTGTTCCTCGATTTCTGAACCAGAAATCCGTACAACTGTATGGCTGCCCCAACAATTAATGCTGTACAGACTGTCCCAAAATTTGTGCCAAAACTCTGCTAAGACAATACGGAAAACCCAGCATGAATAGATCCTTGTAAACCGTGTTGTACGACCCCCAAGATTCGTGCCAAACTATACGGACTGTACGAAAATACACTCAGAAATATATTACAGCAGTTACCTCAATTTCTGTGCCAACAAATGTTGTACGACAGCCTTGTAATGCATGCCAATACTCTCAGAAATTGCAGCTGCTGTCTTGTGCACATTAAATGCTGTATGACCTCCACAAATCCATATGGTATGACCTGTTCTTCCTTGTTTTCTGCTGCTTGAAATCCAGACTTCTCTTTGCCTTGGGATGCGTGCTCTCCTTTAGCAAATGCTGTCTCTTTTCTCAGCTCGACCTCTCTCTTTCTCTCTTGGCATCTCACCAAAGATCTGACCTTGGCATCTCACCAAAGGCCCCTTCTCTTGGCATCTCACCAAGAGTCTCTTCTCTTGGCATCTCACCAAGAGTCTCTTGATCTTGGCATCTCACAAAAGATCTGACCTTGGCATCTCACCAAAGGTCCCTTGCTCTTGCTCTTTCTTTTTCTCTCAACAAGAATGCTCCAACTACCCAAGAATGGGTGCGCCCTCTTGCCCAAGTCGACCTCATGAGGGAAGGTGAGGGGTTTTCTAATAGATTAGATTAGATGGGTGGATGAGATTTGGTGTCTCTTCACTCACCCTCACTTTAATCATAAAGTTGTCTTTTAATTTGCATCTCACAAATTAATTTGACTAAGACCCACATTAGGCACTTTCTCCCCCTTAGGCGCCTCGGGAAGAGAAACACTTGCCTTGGTACTTTATTTTAATTAAAAATTTAACACTCCCTCATACCGAGGAAAGTGTTACTCAGCACTCCAAGCTTGTCCCTGAAAAATACAAACTTGCCCCTGTTCAATGACTTCTTCAGTCTACACACATGAGACTCTCTTCCATGCACCTCAGGCTTCTTCCCAGAGAAAGCCTCCTCAGGAGTCATGCTCCCCATAGCCCTGTGAGGACTCCTATTCTGCAGATAAACTGCAGTGTAGCATGCCTCAACCCATAGAAATAGTGGCATCCCCTGATCATGTAGCATGGCTCTCACAGCCCCAACAATGACCCTGCTCTTCCTCTCAACAACCCCATTCTGCTGTGGGTTGTAAGGAATAGTCAACTCCCTCTTGATGCCCTCTCCTGCACATAAATCCATAAACTCCTTGGAGGTATACTCACCCCCATTGTCCCATCCTAGGACTCTGATTTTCTTCCCTGCCTGGTTCTCCACAAGAGCTTTGAACTCTTGGAACCAACTGAAGACCTGTCCTTTGGTCTTCATGAAGAAAATCCAAGACTTCTAAGAGAAGTCATCAATGAATACAACATAGTATAGGGATCCAGTCAACGATGCCGAAGACATCGGGCCACATACATCTGAATGTATAATATCAAGTATCCCTGCTGCTCTACTGTCACTGCTCGAAAAAGCAATCATGGTGTACTTTCCCAAGATACACCCCTTCCACAACTCATGGTGCTCTAAATTGAAATATGGAACTCTCGTCACCAACTCCCTCAGAACTCGCAAAGCCCCATGGTGCAAATGTGCTATCCTCCTGTGCCATATCTCACATAGGTCACTGCTGCTGCTGGTAGAATGAATCAATGGTTGCACTAGCTAGAACAAAAACTTATAAAACCTCTCATGTCTAGTACCAATCACTTTGGTCGAAGTGATGCTAGACCCTCTGGGGAAAAGAAGCACTTGCCCATCACAGAATAAGACCTCATAGCCCTTCTCCTCAATAGTCGAAACTGACACTAAGTTCTTCTTCAAGCCTGGAACATAAAGAACCTCTGTCAAAGTCATGGGAGGCAAAGACTCCCTCCGAAATGATACGGTCCCACAACCAGCCACCTTGACCTCCCGGTCATCTCCAAGCACTACCTCTACATCTCCACACTGAGTAAGGTCTGTCAAGTGCTCACGAACTGATGTCATATGGTGAGAGGCACCACTGTCAATATACCAAGTATCGGGAGTAGTGGTCCTCGATGATAGACACGCAATCAAGGAAAATTCCTTGTCAAACTTGCTGGAAAACTCTTCCACTTCTGCTGAAGCTGTTGTTTGTTTCTTCTTCTTGTTTGGACACTGTCCTGCATAGTGCCCAAACTTATGGCAAGCAAAGCACTTGACTTTGCTCATGTCTTTCTTCCCTTCACCCTTGGGCTTTTGTCCTCCCTTTGGACCCTTTCTGAACTTCTTCTTGCTAGTGGTAGCAAGAGCCACATTCTCCTCCTCATGACCAGTAGATGAACTGCCATGTACATAACCTCTCCGGGTCTCCTCCTGAACAAATTCATCCCAAAGACGTTCCCAACCGGGAAGCTTCTCCCTAGCAACAATGCCCTCCACAAAAACAGCCCATTGTTTGGAAACACCATTCAATGCTGTTCTCACAAGATCACTGTCAGCTATGGCTTCCCCCACAGCTCCAAGCTCATCCCTCACCTGAGTCAATCTAGTAAGGTATGTGACCACATTTTCAGCCTTGGTCATTTTTATGTTCTTTAGTTTTTCCCTCAAAACCATCTTCCGATTCTCATTTGTACTCTGGTACAATTTAGTCAAAGACTCCCACATCTCATAGGCATGTGTCTTCCCCGTCACGTGAGGAATAAAATGATCCTTGATGGCATCAAGAATAAATCTCTTAGCCTTGATACTCTTCTTATTATAGGCTGCAAGAAGAGTAGCATCAGTAGGTACCACAACAGGATGAGTAGTGGTATTCTCCACAATGTCCCACAACTCGTTCTCTTGCAAAAGCAAGATCATCCTCTCCTTCCAAGCACCAAAATTTGCTGCCCCATCAAGTCTGTCTTCAACCCTCAAACCAGTAGCCATGACCCTCTTTCTGCTGAAAATCACAAATTCAAAAATCTGCCCTGTGAAGTGACTGTTGTCCTATTTTCTGTTTGCTGAAATTTCTGCCTTTCTTCAACTTAGCTCTGATACCATGTTAATTTTCAAAATCCCACCCAGTTTCAGTCTCACTGAATTTTCTACCAAATTTAAATGCCAAATTCAGTTTCAGCACTGTTTCATCATATGCTATAGCGGTGTTTCAGCATCTGCTCACAGTGGTGTTTCAGCATCAGCATATGCTATAGCCTGGTGTTTCAGCATCTGCTCACAGCGGTGTTTCAGCATCAGCAAATGCTACAGCCTGGTGTTTCAGCATCTGCTCAGCACTGTGTTTCAGCATATACTCAGCCTAGTGTTCCAGCATATACTCAGCACTGGTGTTTCAGCATATACTCAGCACTGGTGTTTCAGCTTATGCTACAATGGTGTTTCAGCATAAGCTACAGCGGTGTTTCATCATCTAAAAACTTAACAGAAAATAAATTTCTGAACAGAAAATAAATTTCAGAATTG
>CBVK0103409788.1:1932-30749 GCA_900067695.1 Picea abies | reverse complement strand
GGATGTCCAAAGCCATAAAGCTGATAATGAAAGGCTTATGAGAGCCAAAGAGTAACAGGATGACTTCAACATGAAGTTATTGAAAATTCTAAACAGAATAGAAAAGAAATTGGAAAAAGAAAGTCACTCAAGCAAATCTGGAAGTCACAAATCTTGAAATGAGAAAAAGAAATCAGGAAGTGTTAGCAGACACCACCATCAATCCACGAAGCATTCCAATAAAAGAGCAGGGAGTAGAACAAGTCCATCCCCTTTTAGACAACATAAGAGGTCTAGGGTGGATGAGCTACGAGGAGAAATGAACAAAATCAAACCTCCTACATTTGATGGTGAGCACAAGAAGGATGATGATGCATAAACATGTTTGCTAGGAATGAGAAAGTATTTTCAATTACACAATTATTCTTCTCATGTAGAGGGTAGAATTTCCATCTACCAACTCAAAGGAAACACATCCATGTGGTGGGATCAGCTTGTGCGGGTACAACACATTAAAGAGAAGAGCATTACTTGGAGGGAATTTGAGAAGTATTTTGAGAACAAATACTCGACTAAGAGATATTATGACAAGAAAATGAAAGAGTGCTTTGAACTCAAGCTTGGAAGTATGAACATAGATGAATATGAAAGAAGATTCCTAGAACTTTTGAAGTACGTCTCTTTCATCAAGGGTGAGACAGTTAAAATTCAAAGGTATTTGAGTGGATTGCCATCATTCATCAATGATAAAATATAGTATGATGATCCCAAGACATTGGAAGAGACCATAAGGCAAGCTAAATTTCTATATGATCAGAAGAAAGCAAGGCCAACTTTCCAAAAAGATTGGGAAGACAAAAATAAGTTCAAGGTGGATCAGAGGAAGAAAGGATTTAAACCACCATTCTTCAGAAATAGTTCATAGGGACCACAAACTCCTAAAGAGCGCAAAATGACAGAGGCAGAAGACCAAAGGCCAAGGAATCCACCTATTCAATGTTGGGGTTGTAAAGGAGATCATAGATTCAGAGATTGTCCTCATAGACGTGAAAAAGGAAGGATTGTTTATATTGTACAACAAGCTGAAACAGTGGAGGACATGGGAAGAAATGTGCTAAGGATCTATGCAGCCCTGGATAACAAGCAAGCATAATATCAGTCACACATGATTGAAGTGGAAGGTATGATTACCAACCAAACCATTGCTATTTTAATTGATTCAGGAGCTAGTCATAGTTATATATATCCTAATATGGTAGAAAGTTTACAATTGCCAAGAAGAAAGCATGGAAAATATTGGTTGGTATAGCTGGCTACAGGAACCAAAAGAAGGGTTAATGAGATGGTTAATTCATGCCTCATGGACATGAATAGACTGAACACCAAGGAAGATTTGAACATGTTACCTTTAGTTTCCTATGATTTTTTAATTGGGATGGATTGGTTGGACCTACATCATGCTCTATTGGATTGTCATAACAAAGCATTCACTTGCCACTGTGCAGAAGAATAATATGTAGGGATGCGTGCGCTAAATTTAGCATTGTGTGGAGTGCATACACATAGTAAGGGTGCACGTGGTGTGCGCAGTATGGTAAGGCACAATGAAGTTTGGTTGGTGCACACATAGTATGAGTATGAGTTGTATCACTACAATGCAGGCATTGGTGCGTGCAGGTGGTTGTGCACAGTAGTGACAGAGTATTCGATGGGGCATATAGATTATTGTATGTGGTAAGGAATATTGAACTTTAGCATGGTGCAATGCATAGAGTGAAATGCATATGGAATATCCGAGTGCGATACAAAAATGGTGTGCAGTGGATATTAACGTGCAACATAGAAGTAGTGCGTGGAAGTTATTGGCGCAATGAAGAGGAAATGTATAGTAGATAAATGTGCACAGAAGCATGATTTACCTTATAAAGTCGCTTTGCACGATAAATAAAGGAACATAGGTTGAATTGTATGTGCACAAAAAAAAATCGTGTAAAAGGCTAATTAAGACGACAAGCCTGGGTTTAATAGAAAATTTACATGGTATTCAAAGAAAGAGAAATACACAACTGCATTGAAGTATTATTTAAATTGAGTCAAGTGAATGAGATGAATTCTGAGTTTTATTTAGACAGTTGAAAGTGAAATATAAGTTACAAGAAGACTTATAATATTAAAGGAAACAAGATTCATATCACCATCAGTTAGAATCTTGTCATAAGTAGTACAAAATCTTCTTTTACACTTATATATTCATTTAAAATCTGAAATTACAAAAGGGGATGATTCAAAATAACAGTTTCCCTATTTAAAGAGACCGTACAAGAATAGGTCTCTCATCTTCGAAGTTCCTTACCTCTGCTACCATCTGTCCAAAAATCGCTGAAATATACTCAATTTTATTTGAGGGCTCATTTTAGCTTAGCTAGCTCCTCCTTTAAAGAATCTAACCAGACTGGTTGATTCTCTCCAACACTTTCAGCCGCTTCAGTGATGGATTCTTTCTTTTGTCGCTTGCTTTGTTTCTTCTGAGTAATTGGTCTATTGATAACCGGATCTCTCATGATTGGATTTAGCTTGATTTCCAATCTCGAATCACTAACAAGTACTGTGTGAAATTTACTCACCAGTATCTACGCAACTACCTTTTCCTTTGTACTCACGGGAAAATTTAGCATGTTTCCCGAATAACTAGTCTCATTGGATTTAACTAGGTCCATATACCTCAGTTGTGTGGGCACCGAAATACTTTTGCAGAGATGAGAAGTTCAAAATAGTTTGAAGACTGCTCTCTAATGGATAAGATGATGCTTCCATACCCAAGAGTTGGTAATTATAGAGCCTCAGTCATGAATCACTAACAAAATTGTGCACAAGTATGATGGGTTTCCATGCTTGGCTAATCCATTTCAAATGATTAAAATTTTTTATTTTGTTACATGGTGGTGTTCACCTAACCTCAAACGGTTGTGATGTACCAAACAAATGATATGAAGTGATATGGCTAGCCGTCATCCATCCCACAAATGGTGGATTTCGCATATTGAAGCATGTGACATTGGAACTTATGCAAAATTTGTTTCTGCAAACTGCCTTTCGCCCAATGTATCTATGCGCGATGATGTAGTTCTTACTAAGTTCTCAAAACTTGGGTCTTGTCTAAGAATTGCAATGGTAGAAACACCAAGAAATCAGAAAAGATAATTCTGATATATTTACTGAGCCAAAATAGTTCATATTTCTCATGGATTGTTGATTTAGTTAACCTAATAAGTTTTAATGGCTGCACATTTTGCAAAATTAACAACAACTAGATCAGATCATATTAGAACTGAATCCATAAGAATGGAAGAGACACAGGGAAATTAAAGTCAACAAGATGAGATCAGAGGGATGAATGTCCATTTGGACATTGAAGGAACAAACTTCAATGGACATGGAGAGGAAAGGGATGAAAACCTGAATATGGTAGAGACCATTAAATATGGTAGAGACCATTAAAAATTTGCAAAAGGATGTCCAAAGCCATAAAGTTGATAATGAAAGGCTTATGAG
The DNA here is from genome assembly GCA_900067695.1 of Picea abies. Classification (NCBI taxonomy): domain Eukaryota; kingdom Viridiplantae; phylum Streptophyta; class Pinopsida; order Pinales; family Pinaceae; genus Picea; species Picea abies. Next base: position 27,218 of record CBVK0103409788.1, on the reverse strand, counting down.
AGCCAAAGAGCAACAGGATGACTTCAACATGAATTTATTGCAAAGTCTGAATAGAATAGAAAAGAAATTGGAAAAAGAAAGTGACTCAAGTAAATCTGGAAGTCACAAACCTTCAAATGAGAAAAAGAAATCAGGAAGTGTTAGCAAACACCACCATCATTGCCCGAAGCATTCCAATAAAAGAGCAGGTAGTAGCACAAGTCCATCCCTTGTCAGACAACATAAGAGGTCTAGGGTGGATGAGCTACGAGGAGAAATGAACAAAATCAAACCTCCTACATTTGATGGTGAGCACAAAAAGGATGATGATCCAGAAACATAGTTACTAGGCATGAGAAAGTATTTTCAATTACACAATTATTATTCTCATGCAGAGGGTAGAATTGCCATCTATCAACTCAAAGGAAAGGCATCCATGTGGTGGGATCAGCTTGTACAGGTACAACACATTAAAGAGAAGAGCATTACTTGGAGGGAAATTGAGAAGTATTTTGAGAATAAATACTTGAATAAGAGATATTATGACAAGAAAATGAAAGAGTGCTTTGAACTCAAGCTCGGAAGTATGACCATAGATGAATATGAAAGAAGATTCCTAGAACTGTTGAAGTACGTCTCTTTCATCAAGGGTGAGACAATTAAAATTGAAAGGTATTTGAGTGGATTGCTAGCATTCATCAATGACAAAATATAGTATGATGATCCCAAGACATTGGAAGAGACCATAAGGCAAGCTAAATGTCTATATGATCAGAAGAAAGCAAGGCCAACTTTCCAAAAAGATTGGGAAGACAAAAAGAAGTTCAAGGTGGATCAGAGGAAGAAAGGATTTAAACCACCATTATTCAGAAATAGTTCACAGGGACCACAAACTCCTAAAGAGCCCAAAATGACAGAGGCAGAAGTCCAAAGGCCAAGGAAGCCACCTATTTAATGTTGGGGTTGTAAAGGAGATCATAGATTCATAGATTGTCCTCACAGAGGTGAAAAAGGAAGGACTATTTATATTGTACAACAAGCTGAAATAGTGGAGGACATGGGAAGAAATGTGCTAGGGATCTATGCAGCCCTGGATAACAAGCAAGCATAATATCAGTCACACATGATTGAAGTGGAAGGTATGATTACCAACCAAACCATTGCTATTTTAATTGATTTAGGAGCTAGTCATAGTTATATATATCCTAAGATGGTAGAAAGTTTACAATTGACAAGAAGAAAGCATGGAAAATCTTTGTTGGTATAGTTGGCTACAGGAACCAAAAGAAGGGTTAATGGGATGGTTAAGTCATGTCTCATGGACATGAATGGACTGAACACCAAGGCAGATTTGAACATGTTACCTTTAGGTTCCTATGATTTTTTAATTGAGATGGATTGGTTGGACCCACATCATGCTCTATTGGATTGTCATAACAAATCATTCACTTGCTTGGATGAAGAAGGGAACCAAGGGAAAGTGCATGGATTTCCTAGGGCAGTAACCTTTAGAGAAATTTCAACATTGTAGCTGAAGAAATGTTATAGAAGAGGATGTCAAATATTTGTAGCTCATATGGAGGAGACACCTAAAGACAAGGTGCCAAATTTGGAGGATTATGTAGTCCTGAAAGAGTTTGAAGATGTATTCAAGGAAGTACGAGGACTACCCCAAAAGAGAGACATTGATTTTTCTATAAATCTGACACCATGAGCAGCTCCCATGTCAAAGAATCCTTACATAATGAGTACACCAGAATTGAAGGAGTTGCAAATGCAGCTTGAATAACTTCTAAAAAAGGGGTTATATACACCCAAGTGTATCACCTTGGGGTGCCCCAATCTTCTTTGTGAAAAAAAAAGATGGAACGTTAAGATTGTACATTGATTTCAGATAGTTGAATAAAGTAACTGTAAAGAACAAGTATCCTCTACCAAGGATCAATGATCTTTTTGATCAATTGAAGGATAGAAAGATATTTTCAAAGATAGATCTTAGATTGGGATACCATCAGGTAAGAATGAAGGAGGGAGATATCAACAAGGCCGCCTTCAAGACAAGGTATGGTCATTATGAGTTTAGAGTGGTTCCATTTGGGTTGTCAAATGCACCAATTGTTTTCATGTGCTTAATGAATGGTGCTTACCGAGAATATTTAGACAAGTTTGTCATTGTCTTTTTGGATGAAATTTTTATATAATCTAAGTCAGAGGAAGAGCATGAACATCATTTGAGGATGGTGTTGCAAGTATTAAGGGAGCATCATATGTATTCCAAATTGAGCAAGTGCTCATTTTATCATAAACAAATTCATTATTTGGGGCATATCATCTAAAAGGATGGGATAGCAGTGGATCCTGAGAAGATAGAAGCCATTAGAGAATGGTTAGCACCAAAGAATGTGACAGAGATCAGATCATTCATGGTCCTTGTAGGCTACTACATGAGATTCATTGGAGGATTCTCAAAGATAACACACCCAATCAATTCCTTGCAAAGAAAGGGTATGACGTTTCAGTGGAAATCGAACTGTGAAAGGAGTTTCCAACATTTGAAACAATTATTGACAAGTGCTCCAATACTAAGGATTATAGACCCAAATGAAGATTTCATTGTATGAACATATGCATGTAATGAAGGACCTGGTGGAGTCCTCAATCAAAATGGATTTGTGATATGTTATGAATCAAGGAAGTTGAAGGAGAATGAAAGAAACTATGCCACTCATGATTTGGAGTTGGCATCCATAGTGCATGCCTTGAGGAAATGGAGAAACTACCTCATGGGGAAAAGGTTTGAGCTAAGAACATACCACAATGGTTTGAAATATTTATTTGATCAGCCAAATATAAATGCTAGGCAAAGCAGATGGTTCGAATTTCTAAGAAAATATGACTTTGATATAAATCATATCAAGGGGAAAGAAAATAAAGTGGTCGATGCACTCAGTAGGAGGGTGCATGAACTACATGCTACAACCATCAGCATGTACCACACTGATGTTAAAAGCAAAATTATGGAGACTGCAAATACAGACTTGCAATACAAAGAATTGATAGCAAAATTACAGCAAGGTAAGACACCACAGAAGATGGATATTTATAATTTGGGAGTATATGGAATATTGTTGCACAAGAACATAATTTTTGTACCAAATGTCCAGTGCTTAATGTTCATTATAATTTTGCATGAGATGCATAATGTTCATTATGCAGGGCACCCTGGATATCAGAAAGCCACAGAAGCGGTCAAGAGCCAATACGTTTGGCCAGGTATGAAGAGAGAGATAGCAAAATACATCGCAAGATGTATGGAATGCCAGAAAGTTAAAGAAAAACATAGGCACCCAACAGGATTCCTACAACCTTTTCCCATTCCTGAATGGAAGTGGGAAGTGGTGACAATGGATTTTATTATGGGATTTCCCAGAATAGGTAAGCTACATGATTCAATTATGGTGATCGTGGAGAAGCTTACAAAAGCTTCCCATTTTATTCCACTAAAAACTACTCACAAGGAAGCATATGTCGTTGATATTTTCATGAAGGAAGTGGCACGATTGCACAAAATTCCTAAAACAATTGTGTCTAACAGAGACCTAAAATTCACCTCAAATTTCTAGAAAGGATTGTTCAAAGGATTCAGAATGAATCTGAACTTTAGTACATCTTACCATCCTGAGTCTGATGGACAGACAAAGAGGGTGAATAGAGTGATAGAAGATATGTTTAGAATGTATGTGATGGATAAACCATCAAAATGGGAAGACTACCTACATTTAGTAAAATTCGCTTACAACAATGGGTATCAGGAATCATTGAAGATGAGCCCATTTGAAGAACCTTACGGCAGAAAGTGAAATACTCCAGTAAGCTGGGATAACCCAGCTGATAGAACAGTAGTCGAGCTAGAGTTTTTCAAGGAGATGGAGGACCAAATGTTAAAAATTAAGCAGAATTTGAAAGATTCCCAAGACATGTAGAAAAATTATGGTGATAAAAATAGAATCCATAGAGAATTCAAAGTGGGTGATCATGTTTTCATGAAAGTGAAAGCTACCAGGAGTTCCCTGAAGCTGGGAAGCTGCTCCAAGTTGGCAACCCGATTTTTTGGACCATTTGAAATCCTAGAGAGGATTGGTCTAGTTGCTTATATGATTGCATTGCCTACATATATGTCTGTTCATAAATTATTCCATGTATCATTGCTAAAGAAATGCATACCTGATGCTAATCATGTTATTGATTGGAATGTTATTCAAGTGGAGCAAGAAGGTGCTTTCCAAGTGCATCCGGTGTGCATTTTGGATCGAAAAATCAAACAACTCTGGAATCAAGCCATAAGGATTGTAAAGGTCCAATGGACCTAGTACAGACCTAAAGACGTTACTTGGGAGCATGAGGATGCAATGCAGGTAGAATACCCACATCCTTTTGATAAAAAAAAAATGAAAATTTTGTTGTATGTGGGTACATGATGCACTGAGGAGAGTGCATAAATAATGGGAGGGGATTGTAATATACCTCGGTCGAACCCAAATACAAATGCAATCCAAGTATATTTAAGATAGTGAGTTGTTTAGACATCATTTTTGTAATACACCTTTCATGGCATGGTGCGTGCATATACTGCGCAGTAAAGTGATGTAGTGTGCACATTTCTGGATACCGCGCACAGTAACTAAAGAGCGCACAACCTTGAGGTCAGTGGATATCGTGCGCAGTAATTAAAGTGCACACAATATTAAGGTCATCAAACCTTTATGTATATGATATGCATTATAGGCTAGTGAGCTAGTATTATAAGACATAATGCTTATGTTTTGGAATTAGGCCAGTGCACCTATTTTGTATATGTCTCATGATTAATATAAAATACATCATTGTGCATAGACCGACCATGATAAAATAGAAGGGGGACTAGATTCCACCAAATAGGGATAGGGAGGGCCTAAAGTTAATAACAGGGATAATATAGAGAGCTTAAAGGAGAAAAGAAATATTATATTAATATTTCTTAAAAGCATAAAGTATGGATGATTAATTTATCCTAAGTCCTAAAGTAGCGGACAAGTGTATCAGAGTAGATTACAACATGACAAGTGTCAAGTTGGAGACATGCATACTTATTTTCCAGACTTAGTTATTTTGGGGGGATCGGCCATTGTGGGGGGCAAGAGAGGGGTGGAAGAATTGTTGAGAATCTTACCATTTTTCCTTCGACCAGAGAACCAATATCTGGGATACATTCTATCAATCCTTGAGATATTCTCGTATCTTCCTACCACCGTACCTAGACTAGATCAATAACCATTCCTTTTGGTGTGCTTGAAATCTTGGGAGTGGGATTGAAGAGGTGCGTTGTGAGGCTTGTGAGCAATTCTTTGAGTGAGAGAATTGTTGTGGATCAATTTCCTGAAGGTGCTAAACTATGGCTACAACGCTTTGAGACTTCTGGTCTAGCCTGTTGATGAATCCCTGGAAGGGAAGTGGGGCAGCTAAAGGAATTTTGAGCAGAGAAGGGGCACACTTCCTTGGGTGGGACAGGCATGTGGGGAAGGAGAGGTTGTAGGCTATGGTTGAGTGAACACCTAAGAGGGATTCCTTTCGGTTGAATGTGTACCTTTAGCCTGGTTAAGAATCCCTTACCCGGGTGGAGTCTAGTCCCATCTCGGGGGTGAATCACTGTTGAGAGTGATGAACAGTGTAGTCTAAGGATGGGAGGTTTGTGGACGGTCTGCACACAGTTGGTGACATTCCTACCAAGATAAGTATTGGTTATGTGATGAATTACATGCTGCATTGTCATTTATGTGTTATTTTATGGGTTTTATTCCATGTGTGGTCATAACTGTCTGTATGTTTAAGGGTATACCCCTGTGTACATTGCATGTATATGTTTACTGTTAATTCATCCTGAAAATCGTATATTTACAGAATGCAACTATTTGTTTATGCTTTATATGTGAAGCTTTTGCTAGATCATTTTATGTATATACTTAATTGCATGTAGTTCAATATGTATGTATGCATGTGTGTATATATATGTATTTGAAGAGAAAAAGTTATCTGACATAGCTTAGTTGAATATTGGGGTGTTACAATATGTTGTCAGAACTAAGTTAAGTGTCTGAGTAGCGACATTCCCCGACCTTTTGGTGGTCAGGGGTATGTTACAGGAAATAAATAGATCTAAGTTCTAAGTGGGATATCTAAGTCTAAGGGTAGATATAAATCTCCTGGAAAGTTTGTAAAGGTATGTTGGAGATGTAGAAAAGAAGGGAACTACAAGAAGCAGTGTGGATCCAAAGTTGAGAAAAAGAAGGGATCTCAAGAATATCCTTCTACATAAGAAAAGACCTCCAAGGAAGAAGGAGGGGATGTGTACTTGGCTTCTTCAATCACACATGTAGATCAGGAGGCATGATTGGTTGACTCGGGCGCATCCTTGCATATGACTCCCCACAGGGAGTGGTTCTATGAATATGAAAGGTATGATGGAGGCAATGTTTTCCTAGGTGATGAATCGACAACCATAATCATAGATTGAGGAAAATTCAAGTTGAAGCTCATATATGGAAGGACTATGATCCAGATTATTTTTGGCATGAAATGAGAGCAGAGATATAATAAAGAAATGCACAGAGATATTGTAGATATTCAATAATATAACATAAATGTATCAAAGATGCAACCATAAACACAGATATACAGTAATACACGATTTCTATTCATCATAGAAATGTACAGAGACTGTAAAAATACAGAGTGAAAGACTCGCTAGAATGGTGGTAGCTTATCTCTGAGAAGAGATGTGACGGCTACTCGCATTCGCAAGAATATGGTTAAAATGAGGCTCTGAAGGCCCTTTTACAATAAATGGGAATGAAAAAAGTCTTAGACATCCAAAAACCTAACCCTAGGAGATGAAGTGCCAAAGGTCATGTGGGCCCCGTTTGGGTAAGTTGGTGCATCAACTTCCCGGGGTCATAACTTTTGCATACGATCTCCGTTTTAGGTGTGTGATAGCTCGTTGGAAAGGTATCATCGAGGAGATTCATTTTGGGGGATCAATCATGCCTTTGGCTATGACTAAGAATCTCGATCTCGAAAAACCTTCATTTAGGTCCTCAAAATGGCCCCAGAAGTTAAAACCTGCTAAAAATAGTAAATTTCCAAAATTACCATAAAGTTGTTTTGAGCCAGTTGGAAAAGGTGGGTGGCCACCAATATCCACCTGGATCAATCCTCCCTCCTTAGGAAGTAATGGTATCCATTGCGTTGAGTTCCCAAGGGAGAAGGACAAGCATTTGTTGAATCTGCATCTTGGTGAGCTGCTTGTCTTGTTGGAGGCGTCGCGTTGCTCAGCTTGTGGAAGTCTATCACGATCCTATTGAGGTTGAGGTTGTTCAACAAGTCGAGCTACATGAGAGGATGGTGTGCAGAAGGAATCTTTGTGCTTTGTTTAAAACTTTTCGACCTGCTTCTGTGGGATAGAAGGTGCTTGGGGTAAGGTTGTAGTGGTTGCAGTGTCCTTTTGTTCTCCTTTTGAATAGATTGTGAAGAAGCTTAATTTTGTAGTATGAGATACTACCTTGCGACACTTTTTAGGTGGAATAGTAGTCAGAACTACTTCTGGTATCCTGTAGAGATGACCCCCTAGAGTAATAATGACACTACGGGGTCGAGACTCATAGATAGCATGGCATTTTCACATATATGGTTGGCCCAAGAGAACATCACAAACATCCAGTGGGGAAACATCACATAATACCTCATCCTTGAAGGGTTGGATGCCATATGACAATCGACACTGCTGGCTAACATGAAGATCTCTTCCTTGGCAAAGCCACCCGATGTTGTATGGTTGTGGGTGTGGTGTTGTCGACAATCCCAACTGTTTGACAACCTCTGCAGAGATGAGGTTCTTTTGGCTTCGGCTATCAACAATAAAATGCAGCGGGGTCCCCTTCACCCACATCTGTGAATGAAAAAGGTGCTCCCCCTCTTCAGGATCTGTTGGTTCTTCTGGTTGAATTGTTGTGGTCACGACAATAGCAGTGGGGCCTGCGTCGATGATCTATCTTTTACCATTATTTTCAGAATCATATTTTGAATCAAGGTTTGGCTCCTTGTCTTTGATCTCGGCCACCAATGAATTTTTTGAGCGACATTCATCGGTGTTGTGCCAAGAGATTTTGTGGAACTCGCACCATTTTTCGGTGTCCTTCTTTGTCTTCCCGTGACCCTTCTTTTCGTCTTCCCGTGACCCTTCTTTTCCTGTGTCTTGGACTAGTTTTTGAGAGACTATTTGTTCAGGTCATCTTTGTCATACTTTTTTTGTTGCGGATTTGTAGACCCTAATTCTCGTTTGTTCTTTTGCTTAAATTTTTTCTCAATTTTAACAGCATATCGATAAGCAGCACCAAGTGATGAGATATCCAGAAAATCCATTTCATTTTGGATGTATCTGTGTAGAGCCCCATGGTATTTCAGAACCAAATGTCGCTCGGAGTCTTTGATACCTAGCTTGGTGCCTAAGGTATGGAAGGTATTGGTGAACTTCGAAACTTCTTGGCCCCTCTCTTGTCGTAGTGTGGTCCATCTCATGTACTAGTCCTCATAGTTTCCAATAGGGTAATACTGTTCTCTTACCGCATCCACAAAAAAATTCCAAGTGGGATCGACCCCATATATTCCAGACTCCTCTGTGGAACTTTTCTCCCAGTAATTTTCCCACCAATTTTTGACATGAGGGAGAGATTTAAGGAGTGCAAAGGTGATCTTTTCTTTGTCGGAAAAATTGTGAGCAAAGAAATAACCTTCCAGCAGAGTTAACCATTTTTCTAGGGCTTCTGCATCTATCTGTCCTTCAAATATAGGAATATCAAAATTAACTTGTACCTTGAAAGGTGAGGTGCCTCCAAAGTGGTTTCTTGATGAAGATGCGCATGTTTCTATTGGTAGGCGTTGAAGGATGTGGGAAAAATTCTCCATCATTTCGTCCCTCTGTCACGTAAGAGCTTGCTCAAGCAACAGACTGATAGGATTGTCTGCTCCATCGTTTTTATTTTCTTATACCATTGAGGGTTTATTGGGTGTGTGAGAGAGATTTTCCTCAAGAGAGACAAGCTCGAGACCCAACTTTCTATACTCAGACCTCGTCAGGGACATGCACTGAAAAAACGATCAAGAACAGTCTGCTCTGATACCATTGATCCAGATTATTTTCGGCACGAAATGAGAGCGGAGATATAATAAAAAAATGCACAGATATATTGTATATATTCAATAATATAACATAAATCTATCAAAGATGCAACCATAAACACAAACATACAGTAATACACAATTTCTATTCATCAGAGAAATGTACAGAGACTGTAAAAATACAGAGTGAAAGACTCGCTAGAATGGTGGCATCTTATCTCTGAGAAGAGATGTGACGGCTACTCGCATTCGTAAGAAGATGGTTACAATGAGGCTCTGAAGGCCCTTTTACAATAAACTAGAATGCCAAAAGTCCTAGACATCCAAAAACCTAACCCTAGGAGATGAAGCACCAAAAGTCATGTGGGCCCCATTTGGGTAAGTTGGTGCATCAACTTCCCGAGGTCATAACTTTTGCATACGATCTCTGTTTTAGGCATGTTATAGCTCGTTGTAAAAGTATCACCGAGGAGATTCATTTTGGGGGCTCAATCATGCCTTCGAAAATCATTGAGAACCTAGATCTCTAAAAAACCTTCATTTAGGCCCACAAAATGGCCCCAGAAGTTAAAACCTGCTATAAATAGTAAATTGCCAAAATTGTCATAAAGTTATTTTGAGCCAGTTGAAAAAGGTGGGTGGCCACTGATATCCACCTAAATCAGACTAGAACACTACCTGGTGTTCTGCACATCCCAGGATTTGCCATTAAATTGATTTATGTAATAAAAATGGACGATGCAGGGGTAAAAAAAATATTTGAAAAGGAAAGTTGAAGGATGGTTCGAGGAGTAATGTTTTTGTTGAAGGGATTTTGGTTTGTAAATCTGTATAAGATGCAAAGAATCACTATTAGTGATGGGTGTAATATTTCCATTGTTCATGATTTCGGATTTGAAGAAGAAAGAACTCCTACAGTCTCTGGAGAAAATGTTATGTTGTGGCATCCAAGACTAGGGAATATCAGAGAAAAGGGTCTTCACCTACTACACGGTAAAGGTATGGTTGGAGGTATGTCTAACTTCTCTCTATATTTTGATTTCTATGAACATTGTGTATATGGGAAGAAAAATCGGGTAAGATTCCCCTTTGGTGCAGCGAGGGAAAAAGGAATTTTACAGCTAGTTCACAATGATGTTTTTGGACCTGTTTTGGACCCATCATTGGGAAAATATGTGTACTATGTCTTATTTATATATGAATTCTCAAGGAATACTTAGATATATTTCCTCATGAAGAAATCTGAAGTCTTTGAGAAAATAATTAAGGCATTGAGGACACATAATGGAGGAGAGTTTTGCGGGAATGAATTTGAATAATTTTGTAAGAAGTGTGGTATAGAAAGGAAGAAGACTACTCCATATACACCTCAATAGAATGGAGTTGAAGAAAAGATGAATAGGACACTGATGGAAAAAAAAAGGTGTGTGCTCTGTGGTGAAATGTTAGGGAAAGAATTTTGGGCAGAGGTAGTAGGTATTGCATGTTACTTGGTCAACAGATCACCCTCATCAGTTGTTGGATGACAAGACTCCAAAGAGGTATGGACTGGTAAGAAACCTTTTGTCACATGTCTCAAGGTATTTGGCTATGATTCATATGTTCATGTTCGAAAGGAAAACATGAGTAAGCTAGATAAGAAGGTTGAAAAGTGTATCTCTATTGGATATAAAGATGGCCTCAAAGGTTATAAGCTTTGAAACCCAAAAAATAATAAGGTAGTTTATAGCCAAGATGTTGTATTTAGAGAAATGAAGGATGTTGTTAAACAGGAAGTCCTACCAACTAAGGAAGAAACAGAGAAAATAGATTTTGATTTAAAGGATGATGAATCAAACTCTACAGAAGAACATGAATCAGAAGAATAAGATCCTCATACTTCAGTATTGAGGAGATTGGTTCGAGAAAGAAGGTTATCGAAAAGGTATACTCCATCTGATTTCCGTTCAAATTGTTCTTTATCTATTACCGATGATGATCCTAGAACTATCAGAGAGGTAGTGGATTTAGAGGATGGAAATCTCTGGAAAAAGGCCATGGAGAAAGAAATGGTAGCCTTGGATAAGAATGAGGCTTGGGATCTAGTGGAGTTGTCAATTGGAAGAAATACCATTGGCAACAAATGCGTATTTAAAAAGAAGATGAATCCAAAATGAAAAGTGGATAAACACAAAGCTCAGTTAGTAGTAAAGGGTTATTCCTAGGTTGAGGGAATTGATTTTGGTGAGATTTTTTCTCCTGTTGACAAGTTAACCTCTATAAGATTTATGTTATATGTTGTTGTTTCATTTGATTTTGAAGTATAAAATATGGATGTGAAGACAACATTCCTACATGGGGATCTAGAAGAAGAAATCTATATGAAGAATCCAGAAGGATTTGTTGTGAAGAGAAAGAAGGAGTTGGTATGCAAGATGAAAAATTCCTTGTATGATTTAAAACAATCACCAAGGATGTGGTATCAAAAATTTGATACTTATATGTTGGGACTTGGTTTCACAAGAAGCAAAGAGGATCATTGTGTGTATTTCAAATTAATTGGTGATCATTTGATTTATTTGGTCTTGTATGTGGATGATATGTTGTTGATAGGAAACAACAAGGAGATTATCCAGGATGTAAAAACTCAGTTGTCCTCTAAATTTGACATGAAGGATCTTGATGCTTCAAATTTCATTTTGGGCATGGAAATTAAAAGAGAATGGAAAAAGAGGAAACTATGGTTAAATCAGAGAAAATATGTTGAGACAATATTGTAGAGGTTTAATATGCAGGAATGTAAATCGGTCAAGGTTCTTATTCATGTTGATGTAAAGTTATCTGTGGAGCAGTGTCCCAAGACACGAGAAGAGGAGGAGCACATGTCTCATGTTCCATATGTGAGTGCAGTTGGAAGTTTGATATATGCAATGGTCTATACTAGACCGTACATTGCACATGTAGTGGGAGTTTTGAGCAAGTATATGTCAGAACCAGGGAAGGAGCATTGGACAACAATAAAAGGGTTTTCAAGTATTTACGTGGCACTGCTAGCTATGGATTGTGCTAGCAAGAAAGACTGGGATTGGATAGAGTGTTGGATATACATGGATTTTTGGATGAAATCTAGGTTGGATATTTGGATCGTAAGATATCTACAATTGGGTATGTGTTTAACCTGTTTGGAAGAGAAATAAGTTGGATGAGAAAAAGACAGGTTGTAGTGGCACTTTCAACTATAGAATCTGAATACATGGAAGCCACTCATGCAAGTACGGAACAAGTATGGTTACAAAGATTTTGTTCGGGTATTGGATTGGTACAACAAGATGTAAGGATATATTGTGACAGCCAGACTGCAATTTTTTTGGCAAAGAACCTGACTTATCATTCAAAGACAAAGCATATTGATATTCAATATCACTTTGTGAGAGACATGGTTGAAGAAAATAAACTGTTGTTGATGAAGGTGGACACTTTGAAGAATTTTATAGATTCATTAACTAAATATATGAGCATTGATAAGTTCTCTTGGTGTAGAGGATCCATGAGCATTGCTTCCTTGGATTATTGACTATGTAACCCTATAACCCCCTATATGCAAACAAAACAACAAGTGGGAGAATTTTGGGTATGTGTTATATTCTTTACATGAGTAGTATTGTATTCTTTGCCCATGCGGAGGTTCGAGGGAAGAATCCCCGATAAAAAAAAAATTGCCTCGGGAAACATTTCACATTTTTTCCTCGATTTTTGTGCCCATTGTTGAGTGGTTTTTAAGAACATGGTTTTTTTCAATGGTTTTCTATTTCTAGTTAAGGAATTAGGGTTGTTGACTAATCCAGGTCATTGGTTTAGGTTTTTGGATGTTGTTGGATCCTATATGTATATTGTATTGTAAACAATGTATCACAATGAATAAATATAGAATATGTTGGTTTTCCTAGTTTGGGTTTCGAAGGGAAAAATCTATGTGTAATGTTTGTATTTTCCATTGTATATTTCTTGTTCTTTTACTAAAAATCTATTTGCAGTAAATATTGCACAAGGTTAAAATCTACACTAGCCACATATGTAATTTCAAGAATATTCTAGAAGGTCCAAGGCCCTATCACAATTCAAGCTTGAGGAAGTAAGCAACCGACTCCTAGATGGATATCAGTCTATGTTAAATACTAGGTCACTAGGAGGAGAAGGGGTTCCATTCTTTTCCATTGTATATTGTTCCATAGCTAAGAAAAACATCTAAGAGTAGTATTTTGTGAGCATAATTGTAATATCCCTCGGCCGAACCCAAATGCAAATGTAATCCAAGTATATTTAAGCTAGTGAGTTGTTTAGACATCATTTTTCTAATACACCTTTCATGGCATGGTGTGCCCATATACTGTGCAATAAAGTGATGTAGTGTGCACATTTCTGGATACCGTGCATAGTAACTAAAGAGCATGCAACCTTGAGGTCAGCAGATACCACACGCAATAACTAAAGTGTGTGCAATATTAAGGTCAGTGAACCTTTATGTATATGATATGCATTATACACTGGTGAGCCAGAATTATAAGCCGGAATGATTATGTTTTGGAATTAGGCCAGTGTGCCTAGATGTTAAAGGCCAGTGCGCCTATTCTGTATATGTCTCATGATTAATATAAAATACATTGTTGCGCGCAGACCGACCACGATAAAAGATAAGGGGACTAGATTCCACCAAATAGGGATAAGAAGGGCCTAAAGTTAAGAATAGGGCTAAGATAGAGAGCTTAACGCCAAAAATAAATATTATATTAATATTTCTTAAAAACATAAAGGATGGATAATTAATTTATCCTAATTCCTAAAGTAGGGGACAACTGTATTAGAGTAGCTTCCAACATGACAAGTGTCAAGTTGGAGACATGCATACTTATTTCCAAGACTTAGTTCCTTTGTGGGGATCGACCATTGTGGGGGGCAAGAGAGGGGTGGAAGAATTGTTGAGAATCTTACCATTTTTCCTTCGACCAGAGAACCAATATCCAGGATACATTCTGTCAGTCCTTGAGCTATCCTCATATCTTCCCACCACCATACCAAGACCAGATCGATAACCATTCTTGTTGGTGTGCCTGTCAGCTTGGGAGCGGGATTGAAGAGGCGGGTTGTCAGGCCCGTGAGAAATTCTATGAGTGAGAGAATTGTTGGGGATCGATTTCCTGAAGGTGCTAAACTGCAGCTACAATGCTCTGAGACTTCTGGTCTGGCCTGTTGTTGAAGCCCTGGAAGGGAAGTGGGGCAGTTGAAGGACTGTTGAGAAGAGAAGGGGCACACTTCCTTGGGTGGGACAAGCATGTGCAGAAGGAGAGGTTGTAGGTTGTGGTTGAGTGAACACCTGAGAGAGAGTCCTTTTGGTTGACCGTGTACCTTTAGCCTGGTTAGGAATCCCTTACCCAGGTGGAGTCAAGTCCCAGCTTGGGGGTGCCTCACTGTTGAGAGTGATGAATAATGTAGTCTAAGGCTGGGAGGTTCATGGATGGTCTGCACGTAGTTGGTGACATTCCTACCAAGACAAGTACCAGTTATGTGATGAATTTACATGCTACATTGTCATTTATGTGTTGTTTTATGGGTTTTATTCCATGTGTGGTCATAACTGTCTTTATGTTTAAGGGTATACCCCTGTGTATGCTACATGTTTGTGTTTACTATTAATTCAGCCTGAAAATCATATATTTACAGAATGAAAATGTTTGTTTATGCTTTATATGTGAAGCTTCCACTAGAGCATTGTATGTATATGTTTAATTACATGCAATTCAATATGTATGTATGCCTATGTGTATATATGTGTATTTCATGAGAAAAGGTTATGTGACATAGCTCAATTGAATATTGGGGTGTTACAATATGTTGTCAGAACTAAGTTAACTGTCTAAGTAGTGACATTCCCCGGCCTATTGGTGGCTGGGGGTATGTTACAATAACATAGTAGGAAATATTTTGTATTAGTCATAGAGGCCACATGTCAAAGGCGACTCCATAGAGAGTGTCTATTTATTTGTACTTGCATCATTTATATACCAAAGCAAAGAGAGTCGAGAAACCTCACCTTTTAGCTGGGTTTTCTCCCATATTGGATTTCTCACGTCATATCTTGTGTTTATTTGTGGATCGTGATATCGTATTTTACTGTTCTCTATTTTCCACATTTTATCTATTTCATGCATAAGCATAAAATCAATAACTAAATATTATAGATATCTAAAGGAAAAAATAAGCTTAATAGTAAATATTTTTAATATTTTATTAGATCTGTTGTGACAAATTGTTCTAGTTGAATACCCATGAAAATTTTCATATTATATTGGTATCAAAGTATGTTTTTCTTTTGGGTATTTGTGGGAAGTTGCAGGATCAAGGAATCAACTTAAAGAGAAGTTGTAGAAACCCTAACCATGGTGGATGATTTTGTTCATAATAACCCTTGAGATCCAACAAAAGAGCGATTTGAGTGGTTGGAAGCACAAGTTTTCGACATCAATCACAATATGAATCTCCTCGTGGAGGCTCTAACATGTAGGCTCGAACCGTTCAGAGATGATGGAGGCTCTAACTAAGAGATTGGATCATAGGGGAAAATGGGATATTAGGAAGACTCACGAAAAGGAATTTGAGAAAGAGCAGTCAATTTCAAGTGTCATTAACCCTTCACAGTCCCTATTCAATATGGAAGCGAAAGTGGACATAAATCCATACCAAGGTGAGATCAATGCATTAAAAATAAATCATTGGTTGCAATACCTAGAATTTTATTTTAGTGTTCACCATATAAATGAAGGGCATAATATTTCATTTGTTAGATTGAAGTTAGAGGTCGATGCTTTAACCTGGTGGGAAATCCACATAGAAACACTTAAGCTAGAGGGTGATCTTCTAGTAACTAGGTGGGAGCCTAGACTTCAAAACCCTCATCAAGTCCTAATTCTACCTTATTGGGTATGTAGAGGGCCAATGTATCCGATGGCACTACTTCAAGAAGAGGAAGGGGTTGCAACACTCCACGTTGTAATAGCTAGTGGTAAGCGTTTCGAGTGGGGGAAGAATCAACAAAATGCCTTTGATGTGATGGAAATAAATACCATTAAAACACTAGTGCTCATGCTACCAAAGTTGCAGAATCCCTTAGAAGTGGAGATAGATGAAAGTGGGTATGCCATGGGAGAAATATTGATGTAGGGGGGAAGGCCTATATGTTATCATTATGAAGTATTAATGGAGAAGTTCTCAACTACCCCATCTACGACAAGGAGCTCTATGACTTGGTACAAGTTGTCAAAAAGTGGAAGCACTATCTTATGGGAAAGAAGACCATCATCCACATAGATCACCCGACCACTTTAGTATTTGCAAGCCTAGAGTAAGCTACAAAAATCCATGCATTATAAGTGGATGAGGTTCTTATGATAATTTCATTTGGTCATAAATTATGAGAATGGTAGAAAAAATAAGTAGGAATACATTATTTCATGACCACCCACATCCAATATTACATCTCTGGGAACTTTGATGCACATGGATGCTTTTACCCATGATGCATATAAAGAGGCATACAAAAAAGATGAGGACTTCAAGGAGGTGCTTCACCAGCTACAGGGCCAAATTCATATAGAATAAGGTGACTACAAGGCTAACTATCATTTCCAAAATGGTTTACTCTAAAATCTCAACAAGCTATGAAAGGTGAATGACTACATCTTATCAGAGAGGCACACACCTCCAAGGTTGTAGGAAATTTTGGTGTTGGGAAGATAGTTTCCAATTTAAAAAGGTATTTTTACTAGCCTAGAATGTAAGAAGATGTTGCAAGGTATATTAGAGGATGTACACTTTGTTGTACAAGCAATCCCAATAAAAGGAAGTAAGATCTATACCATCCCATACCTATACCCACTCGACCATGGGAAATAATTTCGATGGATTTTGTGGCAGGTTAAATAGCCACATGGAAGGGACAAGTTTACAATTTTATTTATTTGTGGTAGTTGACAAGTTTAGCGAAATGTGCATTCTCATGCCTTGTAAAAAAACCATCAAGGGACAAGAAGAACAAATTTTTTTCTTTGAACAAGTCTGGGTGCACTTTGGTGTACCATGGAGCATCATCTTAGATAGGGATACCAAATTTCTCATTGCATTTTGGACTGAATTGTGGGATAATATGGAAACTAAGTTGAAGAGGTCTACAACATTCCATCCATAGACAAATGGGAAGACAAAAATAGTCACTAGGAATTCAGTGCATCATTTTGGGGGTTACAATTAGAATAATCTGTAGACTTGGGATACAAATCTGATATATATACAACACTCTTATAACACAGAAATCTACACTTCTATTAGTAAGTCACTCTTTGAAACTTGCTTTGGGTATTTTCCACCTTCACCCTTAGATGTTGTATATGGATAGCAAGGAGGAGTGAGGGAGGACCTCATAGGAGATGCAATAAAATAAAAAAAAATTGTTGACATGATTAGGCAGATCCATTTGCAAGTACAAGAGACATTAAATAAGTCAAGGGAAAAGTTTAAGGATAGGCATGCCCGACACATAACAAAGAGAAAATTTAGAGTGGGAGACTGAGTATGGTTACTGTTTAATAAGGAAAGACTACATGGTCCTGGTAAGAAGATCAAGGCTCTACAATATTGTCCTTTTGAGGCATTGTGATGAAGGGATTTTCGAGGGTCACAAATTTTGACTCGGTTATCCATTTGGGATGAAATTTTATAGGGAGTTGCAGCTCAAATATTTCACTGTCGTGCTGATCTAATCCTTCAAATCGAAAATTGTTTCAACACTTTTCTGGGGCCAATTTTCTTCATATAAGGCCTCAAATTTGGGTTTTAGTGTTTTTACAAGAATTTTTAAATTAGTAATTATCAGTTATTTATTACTTTATTCACCTAATCAGAAAAGAGATTTGACAAATAATTTTTCTCTAGTTAGATTTTAGTTATTGGTCGGTTTTAGAGTCATGCCTGAATTTTCTAAAATTAGTTGTTTTCGAAAATATCAGATAGTAATTATAATGGGTTGAACTTCCATTGTAATAGTTAGGATGGATAAGGAATAAAAGAGATTTATTTTCCATTCTCGTGTGTTTGCATGGTTTTATATCTCTTGAATGAATCAAAGTTTATTGGCTACATCATATGGTATCAAAGTAGGAATATGGTTGGGAGTGGAAGAGGAAGAGCGGGTCTTGCTCAAATGCGTAGAGATATGAAAAACCTTCAAATGCAAGTAGAATATCTTACAAACATGATGGCTAGTCATAGAATAATACAAATATAAGTGTTTGATGAGGACAAAAACCAAGGAGATGTAGATCAACATATAGAACATAAAGAAGAACATGAATAGCATGAAGAAGAAAAATTAGAGCGCATGGATTTTGAAGAAAGGATCCTCATGGCTCTAGAAGGGAGAAATGATGGGATAAAAATGGAAGTTTTAGAATATGCAGGGAGTCTTAAACAAGATGAGTTAATATATTGGTTGAACACCATGGAAATGTTTTTTGAATGGAATCCTACGATGGAGGAAAAGAAGGTGAAATTTGCATGCACCAAGTTGAAGGGTCACGCCATGATCTGGTGGGATCATGTGAAAAAAGACAAAAAAAAGGAAAAGAAGAAACTAGGACCTAGAATAAGATGTAAAAGAAATTGTGAGAAACATTTCTTCCTTTAGACTATTCCTAGACACTTTTTCTTAGATTTCAGAACTTGAAGCAAAACCTGTTCACTATGGAGGAACTCAAAAATGAGTTTTATCAGTTGTCCATTCACGTGGATCACTGGGGAACTGATGAGAAGCCGGTTGAAAGGTATGTGAATTGTTTTAAAAAATGTATTCAAGACAAATTGAGCATGCATACAATTCACATCGTGGAAGATCCATACCAATTATCCTTAAAGGTCGATGAAACAAAATAAAAAAATTTCTCAAAGGAATAGAGTATCAAGAAAGGGTACATTCTATGTCTCACTGGGTGGTTTTAACTATGGCAGAGGCAAATCATCCCAAGGAGCTGAGGAAGAAGAAGATAATCAACAAGGTAACTTGAATCAACCACGAGGAAGAGGATTTCAGAGGGGTAGAGGTTACGGTGGTGGAAGAGGAGGACCTTATGTGTGCTTTAGGTGTGGTGTAGAGGGTCATCGAGAATTTGAATGCCCAAATTATAAAATGCAAGAGTTGAAGCAAGGACACCAACCTAGTTTAAACTTGTTCCAAGGTGAGATTGAATAAGAAGGACCTGAATCTGAAGTCCCTCCAAATATGGGGGAGATTATCATGATACAGAGCTCAATGGAGATTCTCAAAAAAAAATAAAGGTAGAGTAGTGACAATGAAGATTATTTTCTTTAGACAAACATTTCTCGAAATAAATGCACTTCCAGGGGAAAGGTATATCAAGTTATTATTTATAGTGGAATTTGTGAGAATATGGTTTCCAAAGAGATGGTAGATAAGTTTAATTTATGTTGTGAAACACATCCCCATCCTTACCGAATTGCATGGTTCAAAAAAGGGAATGAAGTAACCAATAATAAAATATGTTTGATCAATTTTTTCATTGATAAGACTTATAAAGATGAATCTAGGGAAGACATACCAATCCCTACTGAAGTAGCCAAGATACTAGAATAATATGTTGATGTTATCCCTAATGAACTACCTAATGGTCTTCCACCAAAGAGGGATATTGAAAATCACATTGATATAATCCCAGGATCATCTTTTCCTAATCAAGTTGCTTATAGGATGAGTCCTACACAACATCCAAACCTCATCTCACAAGTGGAAGAACTTATACAGAAAGGAATGGTAAGATAAAGTGTGATTCCATGTGTTGTAATGACATTGTTGACTCCCAAAAAGGACAATACGTGGAGGATGTGCACAAATAGTAGAGAAACCAATAAAATTACCATCAAATATCGGTTTCCTATACCACACTTAGATGACATGATGGATGTGTTAGTCGTAGCTTAATATTTTCGTAAAATTGATTTGTGAAGTGGAAACCACCAGATCCAGATTCGCAAAGGGATGAATGAAAATCTACCTTCAAGACCAAGGATGGACTATATGAATGGATGGTGATTCCATTCGGGATATCCAATGCACCTATTACTTTCATGTGGCTCATGAATATTGTGCTAAATAACCTTATATTGGTAAGTTTGTTGTTTCTTATTTTGATTACATCCTAGTTTTCAGTAACAACACGGAAGATCACTTGCAACATTTAAAAATTATATTGGATGCATTGAGAACACATCATCTTTATGCAAACCTTAAGAAATGTAGGTTCCTGCAAGAAAGTTTGGTATTTACGGGTTTTGTCATCTCTATAGAAGAAGTCAAGATGGATTCATAGAAGGTCGAAACAATTTTGGAGTGGCCTAGTCCCAGGAGCATAACAAAGATAAGAAGTTTTTATGGGTTGGCCACCTTTTACAAAAACATTATTTGAAATTTTAGCAGTATTGTAGCACCCATAACAAATTGTACCAAAGACAAGACATTCATGTGGACCAATGAAGCTGAGGACATTTTGAGTTTCTAAAGAAGAAGGTAATTGAGGCACCTATATTAGCCTTACCATATTTTGATAAAGTGATTGACGTAGACTATGATGCTTCACATGTAGAAATTGGAGTTGTACTTAGCCAAGAAGGTAGACCAATTGCATCTTTTAGTGAAAAGTTGAATGAGGAAAGCAAGAACTATTCCACATATGATGTAGAATTTTATGGAATTGTGAAAGCATTGCGACATTGGAGGCATAATTTAGTGTCGAATGAGTTTGTGTTATTTACCAATCATATTTCATTAAAATATGTAAACACCCAAAAGAAATTGAACAGTAGACATGCAAAATGGGTCTCTTTCTTACAAGGATACACCTTTGTTTTGAAGCACAAATCAGGATGACAAAATCAAGTTGCAGATGCTTTGAGTCAATGCATTGTTCTTTTGACAACCACGGAAAATCAAGTAATTACGTTTTGTACATTAAAGGATCTCTATGCATCTGATAAATATTTTTGGGAAATTGTGGAACAGTTGAAGAATCCAGTTGCCAGGAACATGGACCTTATTCAAGGTGAATATTTTATGTAAGATGGCTACCTCTTCAAAGGAAAACAATTGTTCATTCCAATTGGTTCTATGAGAGAAAATATTATCAAAGAAATTCACAGTAGTGGTTTGGCAGGACATTTTGGAAAGAATAAAACGATATCCTTAATCAAAGATAAGTATTATTAGTCGAAGATGAAAATGATATAACCAAGTATGTGGCACGATGTAGGATTTTTCAAATGGCTAAAGGACACTCACAAAACACATGGTTGTATATGCCATTACCAATGCCCACGGATCCATGGATAAATCTAAGCATGGAATTTGTGTTGGGGCTCCCAAACACACAATGAGGTAATGATTATATTTTTTTCCTTGTTGATAGGTTTTCCAAAATGGCTCATTTAATTTCTTGCAAGAAGACTAGTGATGCTTTAAGGGTGGCAGAAATGTTTTTTTTCTGAAATTGTTATATTGCATGGGGTTCCAAAAAATATTACCTCTGATAGAGATACTCATTTCTTGGGTCATTTTTGGAGGAATTTATGGAATAAAGTGGGGACTAAATTACAATTCAGTAATTCCTATCACCCCCAAACATATGTCAAAACCAAGGTAGTAAATCAGAGTTTGGGAAACATGTTACAGAGAATTGTTGGAGAGAAGACAAAGCAATGGAATTTGGATTTACCTCAAGAAGAATTCACCTACAATAGTTCAGTGAATACATCTATAGGTAAATAGTTGTTTCTGGTAGAAATCCTATGGGTGTCCTAGATTTTTTGAAACTATCTATTGGGGATAGGATCAATGATGATGGGGAAGAATTTGCAGAACACATTCAACTATTGCAGCAACAGGTGAGATAGAAACTGCAGGTTTTTTTTTTTTGCTCAGGGGAATCGGTAACAACGGTAGTATCGTACTTGCGTGACACGGGGTCGAATCCTGTCGGCTGCCTTATAACCCCTGGGGAGAAACGCACATCCCGCAAGCACGCCCTCCGGGTAAAGCGGGGTGATAATCGACCTTGAGACCTCCATTTTACATAGTTCTTGCCATTTACACGGATTTGCCAATCGGTCTACACCCCTGCGGGCTATAGAAACTGCAGGTTAGTAATGAACAATTTTTTTTATAAAATATTCTCACCGATGATACTAGGTATTCAATGAAGGTGATTTGGTGATGGTTTATTTACAGAAAGAGCGGTTTCCTTGAGAAACATACCATAAATTGAAGTATAAGAAAAAAATTCCTTGCAAGATTCTCAAGAAAATTAACGACAATTATTATAAGGTCTATTTACCATTTGATCTTGTTATTTCCCCTGTGTTTGATTTTTCTTACTTATATATCTTCCATGGGAATGATCTGGGTGATGAAAGTGAGGTAGAGGTGGATTGGCAACAGGCCATTCCGAGCAAGAAAAAGGAAAAGATTGCACATATTTTAGATAAGAATACCCTTCATACTCGACAAGGCCAATATAACTGATATTTAGTCCAATGGGAAGTAATAGCACCAACAGAGATTACATGGATTATAGAGGGGGAATTTCTAAACCTAGATCTCGTTAAGTAGCAACAATTTGAATACAATAACTTGCAAGAGCCACGTTATTTTCAACTAGAGGAGAATGATGCAGGGATTTTTTAGAGTCATAACTTGTGACTTGGGTATCTGTTTGGGATGAAATTTTACCAAGAGTCACATATTTAAGATTTCACTACCATGTTGATTTGATCCTTCATATCAGACATCATTTTGACACTTTTCTAGGGCCAAATTCCTTCATATAAGGCCTCAAATTGGGGTTTTAGGGTTTCTACGAGAATTTTTAAATTAGTAATTATCGGTTATCTCTTAGTTTATGCACCTAATCAGAAAAGAAAGTTGAAAATAATGTATCTCTAGATAGATTTTAGTTATTGGTCAGTTTAAGAGTCATGCGAGAATTTTCTAAAATTAGTTGTTTTTTCTAAAATTAGATGTTTTTTTCTAAAATTAGTTGTATTTTATAAAATTAGTTGTTTTCAAAAATGTCAGATAGTAATTATAAGGGGTTGAAATTCCATTGTAATAGTTAGGATGGAGAAGGAATAAAAGTGATTTACGTTCCATTCTTGTGTGTTTGCATGGTTTTTTATATCTAGTGAATGAATCATAGTTTATTGGCTATATCATATTGGAAAAGATGGGAGATAATGCCTACAAACTCAGTCTACCCCCATACATGCGCATTTACTCAGTAGTGAATGTGGAGAATATTAAACACTGTGATCCTTCCATGTTGGATCTAGAGGAGGAGAAGGTCTTACCTTCCTGTTAAGTACCTGAATAGATTTGCAAATATAATTCATAAATAACCCTTAATCTCAACAAGAATAAACCAAACCATTCACCAAAATATTGAACAAAAGAGATAGTCAAAACCATTAAGGTAGGGTAACAATATACATTATTTCTTAAGGAAGGATAACAATCCTCAAGCAATCCTTACTTGTTACAATTACAATATACTTCACCATGCTCCAATACTTTGCTTACACTTCTTTATATAGTATTCTCTATATCCTAGGAACATTATAGGGAAGGAATCTTCTAGAAATCCTATTTATTATATCTAACTACCATAGTGGGTCTTATTTAATAATATAGTGGACCTAGTCCACCTTACATTGAATGGCCTCCACTAATAATACATAACCACATTCCCATTGGCTACCTCACTAGGTACCCCATATTACCTCCCCGGGTACTACATTCCACCCCCCTTAACATGTTTCGTCATCGAAACATCGAAACATGATAGAAAACCATACAATATGAACAGATAAAAAATGTATCCAAATGGTACCAAGTATGACCATCCATCCATCCAAATGGAATATGAACATGATGTTCAAGTGCTTCCTTGCCACCCTGATCTTTGGTTTGCATCATGTCGGTGTTTCCATGGGATTGTTTCTCTTTCATGATGTCTTCCTACATTGTCGGTAGTCCTCCATGCATCGCTTTATTGGTTTCCTTTCTATCTCCCCGTTAGTGCTTAAGTGTGTTGATGTCCATGCCCTTGCCCTGATGATCGTTGTTTCGCTATATGGTGTGGATGGAGATATACAACAATTGTAGGAATCGATCTTTTTTTATTCAATTATACCACATGGTGTTCCTTTGATTCAATAATCTCCTTGGCTTCGGTATTGTGTCATTTTTGTGTCTTTGCTTCATCTCCTTCTATAGACTATGCTTCTGATTCAACTTCAGACTCTACAATAACTTCTTTGCTCACCTCAGTGGGCCCTTGTTTCTTACTGAGATACACATCCTACAATGTGATTTTATTTTTCTTATACCACAAACAAAGTTACCTACTTAACGAGAAATATGACCTCAAAATGAGAAATCTATCCCTTAAAACCCATATTTTTGCATAAAAAACACGAAAATCAACCCCCAAATCAAAAAGTGGTGCTATCGGTAGCAAAAAAATTTCTAACGAGGTTAAAATTACAACATTTTTTAAGCATGGCCTTCAAAACTCGTATAGTTTCTCAGAAAAACCTTCAAATCAACACCTAAATCAAAAAGTGATGCTACATAAAACAATTTTTTTTTCTAAACAATAAAATCATAGCTCTTTACGACCTAATTAAAATTGTGGCATTGGCAAGAAATATGTACACAAATAATAAACAACCCAAAATCGGACACCAAAAGGTCACTTGAAAATTTATTTACAATTTTTTTTTAATTTACAATAAATAAATAGAAATGACAAAATCTTCGCAAATAATTCTTTTTTAAATGAACAAAAAAACACATTGAAAAAAATATATATTCAAAATTCAATTAAAAAAAAAGACTAAAAAACAAGGTGAAAAAGAAAAATAACTAAAAAAACAAAAAAAACAAAAAAATTCCTAAAAAAAACAATAATTATATATATATATATATATATATATATATATATATATAT
>CBVK0103409776.1:6376-18051 GCA_900067695.1 Picea abies | reverse complement strand
GCCAAATTTAGGTATGGGAGGGGTGTCATGATGCCCTATTGGGTAGGTCATTCCCCAAGTCAATGAATGTTTCCCAAGAAGACCCTCTCTAGATCATGTAATGAGTATGAGGTGGATTTTCGAGAAGTAATCTTGGGCATGGGTTTCTTGAAATATCAAGGGCTCATATTGTATCATTTATGGGTGCCTTTGTGGAGTGTGCGCTGCATCCCTTCATTTGCAACACAACTTTTTACCAATCCATTTATTTTCATTTCATTTTATGGTCTGAACATTGAGTGCTATGTGCAATAGAAAGAAAAAGAACATCACAATGCCACTTTAAGTTATAACACATTGAGTGCCATGTGCACTGGAAATTATAGAGAACCGCAATGCATTCGCCCATCAAGTGGGACACTTTTTATTTATTTTCTTTTAAAGGTCCTTTATTTTTATAAATAAGTGTTTCATGGCTCTTAATACCTTAGGGTGAGCATCTAGAAGGATAGATTATGGCTTTTGACTTTTACAGTGCTATCTGCAACACCTATGGGCCTTTATCCCCTTCTTCCCATGAAATGAGGTATAATCCCTTCTTGGGGTCATTGAATCCGAAAACCCAAAAGGTGAGGAAACAAATGGAAGAAGTATGGAAAGTGGTAAGTGTGAGTGGGAATGGTATGATGACCCTTCAAGGAGACCCCAGGTAGCAACCCTTTTCCCTAGGGTGGCCAACTTAGTAGGATACCATGTCAACCACTAAGGTGAAATAAGGCAAAATATATAATTTCCAAGCAAACGTTCCATAATCAAGACAAGACTCTTTGCAACATGCTCAAATGATTCAAATATTAAAGTGACACTTACCATGAGACTGGACTTGTTACCTTATGAAGCAAGACCTCTCGTCTTTGGTGGACCAAGCTAGTGTGGTGGATTATGTTATGATGCTAGTGATGAGTGGTAATGCATGGTGAAGAGGAGGGGCCCTATCTTCTCAATGTGGGCTCTATTGGTCAATATGGATCTCGACACTCCATGTCTGCTACCCGTGGGCCTCGAGACATCATATCCTTAGTTACCCCTAGGCTAGGGGGGTAACATGCCCCTTTCTTAGCTCTCTTCCACCAAGGTTGTTGCGTCTCCCTACATCCTCTTGATCTATGAATGGTTTATGCTCTCGTTCAAAAAACTACTCTGACATCTTCATTTTTGTGACTTCCTCTTATTTTCATCGCCACTCATTAACTTCCAAACATAAATTAGCTAATCCATCCACTGTCTTAGAGAAATCTCCACATATCTCTTCAACATCGGCAAGCCTTTGTTCCATTGACACGAGCTTCCTTTTGTTCTCCGTGTTAGGTTTTCCAACGATCACCCCACATTGTCCAAGTTCGTCTCTACAAGGTTGCGTTCTCTAGATGTCCTTGTAATGTGGGAGGACCTCTGCAGACCAAAGAAGGGTGAAAATGGGCCCTTGTAAAGTGGGAGGACCTCTGTAGACCAAAATTTTTAGGCGGTCTCAAATTACGAGGCCCCTGTATTCTAAATGATGTAATGGGTGCCAAGATCTAGTGGAGGTGGCTAACACATCCAGTTGACCTTTGGGCCTGCCTTTGGAGAAAAAAATATGCTACATGCATCGAGGAAGCAATGCTAACAATATTCAATGAAGCTCATTCATGCTCTTTAATTTGGAATGCATCCTGGAATAACAAACCCCTTGTACAAGAACATGCTTTTTGGGAAGTTAGAGATGGTCTAAATGCACTCCTCTGGACAAATTATTGGCAACAACTTCAACCACTTCAACACAAAGATAACATGCAAATGATTCACCTGCTCATGCAACACAAATAAGGCTTAAAGATCAAGGATTTATGGAAGGAGAGCTCCTCTCATCCGCTATGGAGAGAGTGGAAAACATGTCATCAGGACCTTGAGCTGCTCTTAGACTATGATTTGGACCCATGGAAGGAGGAAGCATCTATTAGAAAAAAATGTATTCGGCGCGAACCAAACATTCTTTGTTGGGGTCACTCCACTCGGGGTTTTTTTCCCATCAAATAAGCTTATGCAATCAAGCCCAATTTCATCTATTGACAAAAGATGATCTATGGGGTAAAATCTGGAAAGCCAATCTATGGCCCAAAGTGAGTTTGTTTCTATGGATGTTGGTTCAGAACCGTATTTTAACCTAGGACAATCTCCTAAAAAGAGGCTTCACAGGCCCATCCATTTTCCTTGTATGTCTCAATCAAGCGGAAACAACATAGCATCTCCTCAATCAATGTCCTTTTAGCTCGCTCATATGGGACCAAGTGGCACAATCAATGCAAACCTCTGATTTCCATTCATCCAATGTCAGAACCACCATAGAACGTTGACGACTTCAGGTTTTCAAAAATGTAATCCTCAATCATATATGGAAATTTTCTCCGGGGTATGTTGTATGGCAAGTTTGGAAATAAAGAAATCATAGGATATTCAGGAAAAAACTTTCTTTTGAAGCTCAAATCTGGTCTAAAATTCGTGAAAACATTAAAGAAATAATGTGAATCCATCCTTGGACCTCAAAAGACTTTGATTGCGACTCTCATGAAAATGACATCCTCCTCAGCTGGGATATTAATCCTAACTCCTTTCCAATCTCTACTCATACTCACCCTCCTTCCATGAGAAATCCTTCTTCTCGGAGTCGGCCCCCATAAGGTTTTATGAGGCTTAACTTTGATGACTCCTCCAAAGGTAATCCAAGCCCAATAGGTTTTGAGGCTGGATTCAGAGATGAAAATGGACATATCTTTAACATCTTGGAAGGTAGTTTGGGATATGAAACAAATAAATTCACGAAGCTGTGGGCTTTAATTAAAGGTCTTCAAGCTGCCTCCCAATTTGGTTATCATATTCTTATAATTGAAGGGGATTCGAGAGTCATTCTTGCTCTGTTCACCAAACTTATGAATGGCTCTGAGCCTACCCAAACCTCACATAGCTAGAGACTTTTAAGTAGCCTTGAATATCTTAAATATTTTCTCCCTCCCAACTCTGTCCTTATCCCAGTCCATGTTCATCGAGAGGCAAACAAGCCGGCTAATGTTGGGATCGAATGCCTAGATCATGACCTAGTCTATGATGCATCCCAAACTCTTTCTCATCCACTTTTCTTGGAATGCTTAGAAAAGACACAATCAAAAGGTTCTTCCCCGGATGGGGTGTCACCCCGACCATCACATGACCTAGTCTATGATGCATCCCAAACTCTTTCTCATCCACTTTTCTTGGAATGCTTAGAAAAGACACAATCAAAAGGTTCTTCCCCGGATGGGGTGTCACCCCGACCATCACATGCATGAGCTGGACGTTTACACATGTCACCTTCTAGAGCTCCTCATCTACTCTGAGGCTGATGTATATCATACCACATTTAAGCCCGCTCGGGTCATTCAAGGATTCGATCATGGATTTCATCCATGAGAGTGATATGGGATTCACTACGGTTATGTACATAATATTGAAGGTCTCCATTCAGGTTTTGGAGGGTCTCATGGGGACTCACATCACCGATGATAGTTTATATTGGCATGGATTTTTTTCCACCACATTGTTTCTCCTTACCTTATCGTGCTTCTGGTCTCCTCCCTATGGCTTTTGGTTTCCTCCCTGCACACTCCTTTTCTTTTCTCTTGGATCGTCCTCTGTGGGATTTGGTATGGTTTCATGCCTCGTGAGCAAGGTAAGCCATGTCTTTCTCGTGGGATATTTTTTGGTTTTAGAGGTCGTCGTTGCAGTTCTTCTTCACTACCCGGTGATGCAAGCAGTGGTTCCTTGTGCCCGAATTCCTTCGCCATGGAACACATCTCTTTTGTTCCTGATGCTACCACTAATCCTTCCTCTACCCCTGTTCAAACTCATCACACTTGCGAGGTAGGGATGGCTCCAACTCATAGGCGGAGGTGTTTCCTTCGGTAGGGTTCACAGATGACTAGTGCCAGATAATCATTGAACTAAGGCGAGACAACAAAGAGAAAAAGTTCAGGCAAGAAATAATGGACAAAAAGCTTGAGTGGTTGTTGGACTCCGACTCAAACAACTCGTGTCAGAGGCGTGGCCAGGAAAATCTGCTCCAATCAATTATGATCCCATAATGGCCCGACTCTTCTAGGAAGGCTTTTCCAAGCGGAACCAATGGAAAATAAGTCACGTGACTTGTAATGTTTTTTTTTTTTTGTTTTTTTTTTTATGAATGGCTAGTGAGATCATACTGTTCTCTTGTTTTGATTGTTCATGGTTTTAGCTTTTCTAAATACAACTCTGTAATGATGAATTTTTTCAACCTTTTTGGCAATGTTTTTCAGAACCTATAGACCTAGTGGAGAGGTTGGTTTCCTTTGTTGTCGTCCTCTGCACCAATGTCACTATTCTATGATGTAATTTTTTCCTCCAGAAGGTAATATAAGAATCTAGCTTACAAAAAAATATGCACTTAGATAAGATGCAGGAGAGACTTGAGTGAAATAATAAAAAAAATCCTCCTTTAAACTCAGTTAAGATTACAAATGGTTAATTTATATAACATATGGATCATTATAAAGTGCAGAAAAGCTTGAAGCATCAAGTCATTCAAAATCATAACATTCTTGGATAAGATGTGGGAGAAAGATTCGAGCGTAATATTACAAAATATCCTCTTTTAAACTAGGTCAAGATTATAAATGATCAGTTTACATAACATAGTTTACATAACATATTGATTATTACAAAGAGCAAAATATGCTTAAATCAAAGAGTTATTCAAAATCATAACATTCCATGAAAATATTAATATTTTTAAGTATTTGAATAAGTAAATATGATCTTAACATCTATTTTTAATATGCACTTGCATAAGGTGTTGGAGGGTGTTGGAGAGAGGGTTTAATGAAATATTAAAAAAAAATCCTAGGTTAAGATTATAAATGATTAATTTAAATAATATATTAATTAAGTAATAATATTGATCATTACAAAGTGAAAAATAAGTTTCAAGAAAAAATCCATTAAAATTAATTATATATATATAATAATAATAATAATAATAATAATAATTATTATTATTGATTAGGATTTTTATTATAAAAAATAAATATATCTAATCAAAATAGAAATAGTGTTTACAAGATAAGAATATTAAAATTAAGATTCATTAATATTTTAAATTAATGATAAAAGTCAGCCATGGTGTTACATATAAACCATAATTTTATACTCAAAACCATTCCTAAAACCCATCTAACACCATGATTTTATACTTGAAACCATTCCTAAAACCCATCTAACACCATGATTTTATACTAGAAACCATTCCTAAAACCCATGATTTTAGTTAAAAAAATATTTTAGAAAATAATGAACCATCATAATGTGCAATAACAATTAATTTTTTTTTATCAAATCCAACTAATGATTATGAAATTATAATGGAAAATTTTATAAACCCATTTTATCAGAATTCACATCAATCAAATTTGAAATTAAAAGATTCATAAAACCCATCTAACATTATGATTTTATACTAGAAACCATTCCTAAAACCCATAATTTTAATTAAAAAAATATTTAAAAAAATAATGAATCATCATAATGTGCAATAACAATTAATTTTTTTTATCAAATCCAACTAAAATTACAATGAAATTTTTTATCCAACCCATTTCATCAGAATTCATATCAACTAAATTTGAAATTAAAAGATTACAAAACTCTAATGATTATGAAATTACAATTAATTACAATTGAAAAGTTTATCAAACCTATTTAATGCCAATTCATAACCAAAATTAAATTTAAAAGATTACAAAAACTTTTAAAGTGTATAAACGTCATTAAAAAAGATTAAAAAACTCTAATGATCATGAAAAAAAGTTTATCAAACATTTCATGACAATTCATATAACCAAAATTGAAATTAAAAGATTAAAAAACTCTTGAAGTGTATAAATTCAAAAAAGTTCAAAAAGATTTATTTTTTAAATTTTAGATGAAACATGAGATAAAACATTAAATTAATCAAAAAAAATTAAAAGGAAGGGAAGGCAATGAACATCAAATACAATTGAATTAGATAAAAAAAATAAAGAAAATGAAAATTGTTTTTAATTTTTTTTTTCAGTTCATGTTCTCTATTTATGTTCACTTTTGTGTATTAATGGAGAGATCATGAGACATGGTACAAAATCACTCTCTTTGAGACTTATTTTAGTTTTTAGGATATGTTCACTTTTGTGTATTAATGGAGAGATCATGACATGGTACAAAATCACAAGACTTATTTTAGTATTTTAGTTTTTAGGATATTAAAAGTAATTATATTCTTGATTTCTTAGAAATGCAATTGAAGAAATTGATTTTGAAGATTGATGACAGTTGTGAAGAAATTGATTTTGAAGATTGATGACAGTTGTGAAGAAATTGATTTTGACATGTACTTATAAAAGGGTTTCGTGGAGCATAACAAATTTGTATAGAAGGTTAACTAAGAGGATGTTGCATTGGTTATTTAAAGGCTAATTCGTGGAGAATATGGATTCTCATAAAACAAAACTTGTATTATAAGAGGTTTTGCAAGAATGTGTAAATGTGTGGATGAGCAAAATGTTATTTCACAACTTAAATTCCTATAAGGAGATTAAGAAAACTTTTCATTCAAGAAGTACTTTGGTTTTTCCATAGGATGCTCACTCCCAAGGTCATTACTAGTTAGGAATAAAAAGGTCACCAAGTAATACGAGAATGGCATGTCATACTACAAAAAACCACCTCTTGTATAGTACACAAAATACA
The DNA here is from genome assembly GCA_900067695.1 of Picea abies. Classification (NCBI taxonomy): domain Eukaryota; kingdom Viridiplantae; phylum Streptophyta; class Pinopsida; order Pinales; family Pinaceae; genus Picea; species Picea abies. The sequence goes on along the minus strand of CBVK0103409776.1, from coordinate 11,244 downwards.
AACTACAAATTATTGAAAAAACCTGAAAAGGTGCATGGGTGAGATAGGAAATAAATATGCCTAAAAAAAATATTGAGAACACACCATATACCACATGTTTACTTAATCGATAATCATCAATTCAAGATCATGAACAACAACATAAAATGACTCAAAATCTTGAACCAAAGAAAGTAAGTCTTGAACTATGAGAAAGTAGTAGTTCAACACACATGAAATCACCACATTCTCATAATAAAACATGTAAAACCCATGCCAATCTCAAGAGAAAGAAAAATACTAAAAATGTCCACTCAAAGATCTGAGTTAAACAACAAAATGGACATGCGGATAATGAATGAGGTCACATTAAAGGATTACAAGCGATGGGATTGTTGAGACGTCATCAAGAAGTGCCTCAATCCTCGTCGGTTTATTTTTGGCCGTCGATAATAGCTAATCGACGATCAACAAAAAGAGAGCACATTAGCACGGATCGAGACCTCTCAGCCGTTGATGATGGGAATGGGAGACTTTTGAAGCGACGAGATTGCTGCTCTTGGATTTGTGTTTCCGGACAAAAGTCTACTTGCCACATTCTATAAATCTGGTCTTCGCTCACGTTCATCTTGCAATTGACATTATTCATTTTCATTGTCTGAGGGCAGGAGAAGAATCGTCAGCAAGGATGTCTGGACGTGGAAAGGGAGGCAAGGGTTTGGGGAAGGGAGGAGCCAAGAGGCACAGGAAAGTTCTCAGAGATAACATTCAGGGCATTACCAAACCTGCCATCCGGCGTCTTGCAAGAAGAGGAGGCGTCAAGCGTATCAGTGGGCTCATCTATGAAGAGACGAGAGGCGTCTTGAAGATTTTCTTGGAGAATGTTATCAGAGATGCGGTGACGTACACAGAGCACGCCAGGAGAAAGACCGTGACAGCCATGGATGTCGTCTACTCATTGAAGAGGCAGGGCCGAACCCTCTACGGCTTCGGAGGCTGAGAGGTCTGCTTTCGACTGTGAAATCTCTTTGGGGTTGAGAAGTCTGCTTTTGACTGTTGATATTTTGGGTTATTCTCTTTTGGGCTGTATATAGAATTGACAGCATTGTTAGCAGCAGTGATGTTTTGAGCCGCTGTTACTGAGAATGCTTCTGATTCAGGATCTGTAAATTTTAGTCCATAGATGAAAGTTTGTTTGGGTTTTTCAAGATTAGTAATATGATATTTAGTGATTCACAACTGATGGAGTCTCTTGTTGATTTTTTTAAACATTTTTCATGGTAATTTTAGTAAGCTTATTGGAGTAAGCTCGTATATTTAATTTGGGAGGATTTGAATAAGTTCTATGGTGCCATCAACATAAAATTAGCCATATGATTCAGCGTTGATGGGTTGAATTAATCCCCTGCACTTAAAAATTAGTGATTAACTATCAATTTTATCAATAAACATGGCTAAATTCAATATAATATAATGTTATATATGTTTAATAACCAATTTTATCAATACACATGACAAAATTGAAAATAGTGTGTTTTGCATGTAAAATAGCAATTTTATTAATGAACATGGTTGAATTCAATATAGCATTATATATAGATATGTGTTTGGATATTTTAGGACTTGAAACTTCTTTGTTTTTTAAGGAGAATGGTTGGGTTTTTTTGTTTTGGGAGAAATCCCAAATGTAGAAAATGAGAAGTTTTTGATTCAATGAGTAGGCGGGTTGAGGAGGTTGTTGGACCAAAGGAGGTAATTGGATATCCTAGTAGAAATCTCAAGTGGGCATTTGATAGTCTTTTGTGTAAGCATCACCATTAGTTAATGGGTATGTTGACATTGATATTGTTAATGGGATAGGGGAAAGTCTTGTAGAGACCTAAATCTTTCAAATTGACATGTTCCTTTTTGTAGTTCTAGCCAATTTGTGGTTGGGAACTTTATAAGGGTTTATGGCAATATTTTGTTTGAGTTGTTGCAGGATGTGTTTTTTTAGAGGGCACCTCTCATGGTTTTGGGTCACACCAAGATAGATTTATTTTTGGTCCTAATTTAGTTTTATTTTTGGTCCTTTAATTAGGAAAAATGTTGTGGAAGGTAAGAGGTATAATTTGTGGTCCAAGGAGATCCCATGGCTTGCCTTTCATTTTGTTGTAGAGGCTTGGGTAGCCTTGACAAAGAACTTGCCTTGAAAAGGATAATATCAAGGTATATGCACCCACTTATTGTGGGAATGGATATATTGAGGATGTGGACACATCAATATGTGATTGTAGGGAGATTATTTTAGAGAGGTTTAGTAATAGAGTCTTTGAGCATATACCATTGAGTTTAGATTGTTTAGGGGTGAAGAGTTGATAAATGAGTTTCATCGAGCAACATATTCTTCAAAGATTGATCTTCAATTGTGATATCACTAGACTATTTCTAGGTGTCAATATGTGCACTATGAGTTTTTGGTCATGCCATTGGGGTTGATTGGCACATTTGTCATCTTTTGGTCTTGCATGAATCCATTGTGACATTGTAGTGATAGGGGTTTATGTTTTTGTTTTTTGATGATCTTCTCATATTCAACAAGACATGGGAGGATCATTTGAGGCAATAAGATGAGACATGGGGTATGATGGAGAGCATATTTAGGCATGGGATAGAGTGCTTTGATCTTTGATTGGGTTGTCATCATGATAGGGATAAGGAGTTTGACATGATACATGTTTTATATTGTGGCCATGTGAGAAGTGTGCATGATGTATAAACACATTAGGAAGATATCCATGACACATTGGGTTGGCTCAAGGGGTTTTTAGATAATTGGAAGTCCCACCTTTTGGTGTAATATTCCAATGACTAGTTTGCTTGTGAGTTGATGGATTTTTACATTCAAGATGACAAGTATAGAGTGGTGGATGACATCATCTACTACAAAGGTATCATCTATTACTTGGTGCTAGAATCCCCACTTAGAGAGGAGATCATGAAGGTTATGCATGATATGTTTTGGTAGGACATCATGGGTATTTCAGGACTTACTAGTAGATTAGAGAGAGTTTTTCATGGAAGGGCCTCAAGGATGTTGTGTTGAGACATGTGAGGAAGTGCATGACTTGTTAATTGAATGAGTTAGAGGTGTATGGCAGGGATTGTAATTAATTCATTGATTGTTAGTGGAACAAGTTGACACATTTATTTGTGAGTCCATCAGAGTATGAGGTGCCATAGATATGAATGTTATTTTTTAGAGAGGTGTTTAGACTCCATGGGTAGCCTAAGCATTTTTTCAATGTTTGAGACAACACATTTTATAATATATTTTGGTAAGGGTTATGTAGATTAGCGGGCATAGAGTTCACTCCTAGTACCTTGTTTCAATTGGTTTCATGTGACATTTGGCATATTAGGTTTTTAGTGGTTATCAATATAACATTGTGGGAGTCTATTAGTTTGAGGGGTGGTGGATTTCTAGTTTGGGTGTGGGTTTTAGGAACTCATATGATTGGTTTGTTTCATTTTTGGGATGTTTCAAGAGGAGACTATGGGGCACATGTTATATGGTAGGATAATTTTTCTTTGTTGATACCCAAGATCGAGTATGACAATGGAATTGCATACTTTGATTCCATTGAGGCATGTCTGCAAGATATGATCCATAGTAGTGGGGTCGAGTCCTCTAGACATTGCATATTAGGGTTTCGTGAGTGGAGATTGTAGTTTGGGCATGAGGGCCAATCACTTATGATTAGAGTGGTGCATCATCAACATGGTGGGTTTCTTTTGAGGCTAGTTTGGGACCTTGGGATTTCATGGGTTGATAGTTTGACAATTGGTATAGATGGGAGAGTAATTTTTTTTTATTAGGAGTACATTTTTATAGGGAATTGAATTGGCTTCCTAGGAGGGAGATTCTATGTGGGATGGGTTGAGCTTATACAACATTTGATTGATCTCTTGATCAATGGCCTTCATAAGGTCTTTTGTGTTAGTATCTTGCAAGACATTGCTTTGAGCATAGGGGTTGGTTTGAGACCCTAGGATCATTCTCAGTTTCAGTTTGGTTTAGTTTATTGATTGTAGGGTTGTGATGACATTGCTTGAGGACAAATAATAATTGGGAAGGGAGGACTATAATGTTTCCATTTTTGGATTCCCTTGCTCTGTAATCGGAGGTGACCTTATGGGTTTATGTTAGCTTGACCAAGGGGTAATTTGAAATTTACAATGATTTTGGGTGGTTTGGAGGAGTTATATGATGCTTTAAGAGGGTGTTTTTTTTTTTAATTGGTTTATCTATTTTTTAGTTATTTTTTATTTTTTTATATAATATTTATTTTTTTAGTTTAATTTATTATTATTATTATTATTTATTTATTTATTTATTCTATATTTTTTTTTATAATTTAATTTTAATTATCTTATTTTATTTATATCATTTTTCATTATCAGGGTCATCCATGTGTGGTTAGATTTTGATTCCATTACATTTCGACCATTCTTGTAATTTGGGAGTATTATTCAGTGTAATTTAATGGATTTCACGAAGGTTGTCATTTTAATAAATTATATAGGAGGGACACCTTACTGTAATAATTAATTGGAATTGAGATGAAGAGATTGAAAGGTTGGGGTGATGAAAAGTGACTTTGAGTGTTTGGAAATGTTTGTAAAGTCAAATAAATCACTTTTGGAGTAAAAAGGTTTAATAAATTGATAAAGTGATTTTAGAAAAATATTAAAGATGAATTAAAGAGTCATTTGAGGAGGAAAAATGTGAAAATAGGTATAAAGAAGAGATTTGGGTTCATTTTCTATCATTATGTTGATGATCATTTTGATTGATTGGGAGAGCTCTTGGAGCCTTTGGGGGTTTGGAGTAAACCCTAGTTTGGATT
>CBVK0103409766.1:0-24226 GCA_900067695.1 Picea abies | reverse complement strand
AGTACCTCCCCGGCAACGGCGCCAAAATGTCGAGCTACAGATATACCATGTAAATCAACATTTAATTGTCAACCCGGGAAGGTAAGCTTTGAGGAACCAGCACAGGAAATGCAGGGATGAAGAGGGGGTTTAAAGGATGCCAAACTAATCTCTGAACTATTAAAAGAAACTCGCTGGAAGAAGCTACAGTACTCTATTCTGCTCTGTACTACTGAAAACAGTTAAGTCCTGGCTACTTATCACTCCACACAACTCAGCAACCATCCTATGAAACTTTCTATGGCAATCAAAAGAAACTTCTTTATCTCATGAGATATCCAGGCTAGTTCTAAGAATGAAATCAATCTGAACTAAGAATGAAATCAATGGCTGAAAAAGGTAATGTCTAAACTCTCGGGTGCAATGAAATAAAATACTACTTCTATCAAACCACTGAGCAAACTGCTGAAAGATGAAATCAAATATGGAGTCTACTGTAAATGCTATACACAGCTCTGTTTCCAGCGAAGGGGGCCCTGCCTTCTCTGTCCACAGACTGGCTCACTCAATGCATACTGAAAATGAATAACCTACAGCAAAAGAAAAATGGAAATAACAGGAATCGTATCACTGAAACTCTCACTATTTTTATTGAAGATGAAAAGGACAATACAACTGTTGGGAGACTCTCATTCCTCTATTCTTCTACCCTATGCTCTGTCTCTATCATCTCCCAAGCATAACAGCTCTATCACATTTCAGATCCCCCCCACGCATGGCTCTCTACATCTTTTCTTTTCTCGAGCATAGCCTCACGTTTTTCCAACGTTTTCCAACATATTTTCCAACCTTCTGGCAATACATGGCATCCCTTTACATAATGTTCCCACACTCTGGCAATGCGTGGCTTTGCCCTAGGTGAATGAGGAGTTACAAAAACGGTTTCAGGAGTACCACCGGGGAATGAGACACGTTTTCAGATCTCTCGCAACGCATGGCATCTTTTACAGAACGTTCCAGATCTCTGGCAATGTTACATACGTTTCCAGCTCTCTCTGGCAATGTTGCACCACGTTTTAGATCTCTGGCAATGTTACATAACGTTTCCAGCTCTCTCTGGCAATGTTACATAACGTTTCTGACCTCTGGCAGTCGTGGCTTTGCGCCCTAGAAGTTATAAAACGGTTTCCCTGCGTTATGCACGAATTTAAATACTTTGATGCCAGCTATTGGGTTTTGCCAGCTATGAGCACTCTGTTTAGCTTATCTTGGCATTTTGCATATTGCCCAATAACCCCAGAAACTGAAGTAAATGATGACTTTAACCATTTTCACATCTTGAATAATATTGCCGAAAGCATTCCCAAATAAAACATAAACATATCCCATGTCTTTTTGCAACAACTTCAACAGCACCACTTGGTAACTTTGCCCAGAGATAAATTACTCCTTGTCTACCCTTTACCGTATTTGCACCAAGAGGTGACAGTGCATCCACATTATAGTTGAATTCTTCGCTCATTTGTGGTTTTGGAAGCACTTCATGGTTTCTGTATGCAATGGAACATATATGTGTAACAGAACATGAATAGCACAGAAAGAATGCCATTTTCTAAACAAAAGACTTCAGGAGAGTAAACAATATCCTCAAAAACCAGCAAGAAAATGTTATAAATCCGGAGCCCAACAGTATACACCATGACACATGCATCCATCACATATATACCCAAGGGGAAGTAACCCCTATTAGGAAACCCCAGAGAAGGATGAACCCAACACTCAAGGATATAGTCAAGGAGAAGATTCAAAAGTTGCTAAATGTCGGATTTATCTATCCCATCTCTGATAGTAAGTGGGTATCCCCACTTGTAGTGGTTCCAAAGAAAGTGACCGAGAAATGGATAATTTGTGCTGATTTTCGAGAACTCAACAAGGCCACTCTGAAAGACTACTTTCCTATCCCTTTCATTGACTAGGTTCTAGATACCTTATCTGGAAAGAAAAATTTCTCCTTTCTAGATGGGTACAGTGGGTACAACGGATTCTTATAGAACTCGAGGACCAGCACAAGACTACATTTACTTATCCTTGGGGCACCTATGCCTATAGGGTCTTACCATTTGGATTGTGTAATTCCCCTGCCACTTTTCAATGAGCAGTATTAGGGATATTTGCCGATCTTATTCATGATTGCATGGAGGTCTACATGGATGACTTCACAGTCTATGGCAACACTTACTAGGAAGCCTTAGACAACTTAGAAAAAGTCCTCATTCGATGCCAGGAAATGAACCTATCTCTAAGTCATGAAAAATGAAAAATGTTGTTAACTGAAGGAGTGGTTCTAGGACATCATGTTTCATCTGAAGGAATAAAAGTTGATCTTGAAAAGATTGAGGTCATTATCAGAATCCCACCCCCAAGACTCAGAAAGAGGTGAGAAGCTTTCTTGGACATGCCGGATATTACCAACGGTTTATTGAAAATTTTACAAAGATTGTTGCACCTATGTTCGGATTATTAATAAAAGATGTTGACTTTGTTTGGACTGAGTAGTGTCAAACTGCCTTTGAAACCCTGAAAGATAAGCTGTCTGTGGCACCAATTCTTAGAGGGCCCAATTGGACTCTCCCATTTCATATATCCACTGATGCCTCCGACACTACAATAGGAGGGGTATTAGGGTAGAAAGAGGACTAGCAGTCCTATGCTATTTATTTTGTAATCAAGAACTTGTCCCCTGTCGAGTTAAACTACACAGTCACTGAGAAGGAATTCTTGGCAGTTGTTCATGCTATCAAAAAAATTCATCATTACATTACAGGCTATGAAGTATTTGTACACACCAGCCATTTTTCCATTAGATTCCTCATGATTAAACCTATAACTAATGGCCAAGTGACTAGGTGGATCTTGTTATTGCAAGAATTTAATATTACTGTGCTTGATCGACCTGGAAAGGATAATGTAGTAGCTGACTTTCATTCCCGAATAAAAAATGTTGATGATGATATCCCTATAGATGATAATTTCCCAGACGATCACCTCTTTGCCCTTTCTTTCAACTCCCCATGGTTTGCAGATATGGAAAACTATCTAGCCACTAGGAAGTTACCGTCTCATTTGTCACCTCATGAAAAGTGGAAAATTATTACACACAGTGCTAATTACTCTTGGGTTGGTCATGATCATTTTTCACACAAGTCCTGATTTGATTATTCGTAGATGTGTCTGAAAGGACGAGGTACCTGATATACTATGAAGTTGTCATGATGGACCATGTGGTGGCCATTTTTTTTGACAAACGTACAACATATAAGGTGTTACATTCGGGTTACTATTGGCCTAGCATTTTCAAAGATGTTGCCAAGTATGTGAGAAGTTGTGATAGTTGCCAAAGGATAGGAAGACCTACATCATCTGACGAAATGCCTTTGCAGGCCCAAGTTATGATAGAACCCTTCGAAAAATGGGTCCTTGACTTTGTAGGACTAATTTCACCCATGTCCCGTAGGAAGAACTATATTTTGTTTTGTACGGACTATGTCACCAAATGGGTAGACGAAAAATCCCTATTCAGGGCTACAGAGAATTCTGTTGTCGAATTTATCTATGAAGACATATTTACCTACTTCGGTGTCCCTCATGAAATTGTTACCGACCAAGGCACTCAATTTACTTCCAAGATGATGAAGGTGCTAACAGAGAAATATGGGATTAAACACCATAAATCTTCTCCATACCACCCGCAAGCCAATTGTCAGGTAGAATCCACAAACAAAGTTCTGGAAGCCATCTTGACAAAGACTGTTTAGTTACATCACCGGGATTGGGATGATAGGCTCCCAGAGGCTTTGTGGGCATATCGGACTACCTAGAGAAATACCACTGGGCATACCCCTTATGAGCTAGTGTATGGGAAACGAGTACTTTTACCTATAGAATTCCAAGTAAGGACCTTCCCTATTGCCACAGAATTTAGGATTGAACCTAGATAAGGCTCAAATGCAACAAGCCCTACAATTGAATGATTTGGTTGAAATCAGGCAAGATGCCATCCAACAAACAATATTAGTCCAAAACCAGAGGAGCAAGTGGCATGACAAGTTTATCAAGAAGAAACACTTCCAACCTGGTGACTAGGCTCTATTGTTTGATTCTCGATTCAAAACCTTCAAAGGAAAACTTACCACCTGTTGGTTGGGCCCTTACAAGGTAGACATTGTATATGACAATGGAGCTATTAAAAATAAAACAATTGACGATGGAGAAGTCTCCTTTGTGGTAAATGGACACCGACTTAAATTCTATCATAAGCCCATTTCCAGAGAGGATTTTCTACAGGCCATGTCAGTTGACAAGGAATTGGCCATAGTAGAAGAGGAAGTCCCCCCTTGTTCTTGAATTTTTTTATGAATTTCCTACTATATATATGTAAATAGTTTTTGCATTTTATTAATAAGGCAATTCTAGATATTTCTGTAAGTATTTATTTCACCAGGAATACACAGTTTCAAGGATATTTCCTCAAAACATTTCCTATACTTGAATTTTGTGTCTATTAAAGCATCAAATGAATATTGTCTTACTATAATTAGCCATATTTTTGCAAAATTCTCATTTTCTGGCATTCTAAAGTAGTTTCTCTTGAAAATCTTCACCACTCTATAAGGAAGTGATACCATAACTATCAGGCCTAGAGGTCTCTTGTACAGTTTTTCCAAGAAACCTGAGTAAGTGAGTCAAGTGTCTTTATCAAAGAGTACCAAGGAGGTTTAATGAGAGGTTAGTCATGGAAACATCACAATAGCTACAAAGGAAGAAAGTAAGTTGAGCCTAGAGATACCTTTTTGTTCTTTCTCAATGGTACTATCCACTACACACTAAATAGCTTGATTATATCATATCTTTAGATAGGATGTGTCCGCTTAAGTACCCCTTACATCGAGACAATCACTAAGTAATATAACGGAAAGTCATCCTCTAACATAAATACCATCCCAATTGAAAAAAAAGGGAAAGAAAAAGTTGTTTTCAGAGTTGTTCCCCCATCTTCTTGCATAAACAATCTTATACTAAAATCTTAAAGGATGGAGAGCCAGTCTCTGAGGGTTTAAAAGGCTAATCCGTCGGGATACTGAACAGGTCTACTGGCAACGGGTATCGGCCTGTGGTATGACTAGGTAAACCCACCGGAGTACTGAACAGGTTTGTTGGCAGCGGGGCATTCTACCTAGTGAGGATGATAATCTGACAAACATAAATAATAAATTTAAACTTGTCCTGATGTACGACATTACTTGCAGACAAAGATGACATGAAATATGTGTAGTTAGGCTAAGGTTAATGAATCTCATACACTATCTTGAAACTCTCTTTCCTACCTCTTCTTATCTATATATAGGATATCTTATCCTATAGGTGGGGCCATCTTCTAACTGTCTCATCATACCAAGCTGTGAAATTTTATCTTTACACTTGACATACTATAAATCTTCGGCTATTGGGGGATACTGACTAGTTTCCTATAATTTTGATTGTGAGGTGTCACAATACTTAGGTGTGGGGGAGGGGTTCTTGAGCTGACAAATGATCATTGCCTAGAGAAGTAGATCTTTGCACGATTTCTTTTGTATTATTTCTATGATACAGGTTATTACATTGATAGTGATGTTATTTTTGAAATGCTTAACTCCTGTGTGCTATAAATTACTGAACACATACTTAACAGACCACTCTTTATTGGTTTATCGTTTCATTACAAGTTGCATATTGTAGGTTTGACAATACATTTTTATGCTTGCTATAACCTGTTCATTGTAGGTTTTTGACATTATATGTCATATGCAAGAAGATTGAGTGAGCATGGAGCATTCTGCCTCTGCTCATTAACTACTGTGATTGTCAAAAACACTTCAAATTTACAGGCCATCCATTATAAGAGGTGAAAATGCACTTAACACAGAGGTATCAGATTAAGTATCGTATGAGGTGATGTATGAGATGTCATTTGAGGTGCCGAATGAAGTGTGCCATATGAATTGCATACCAGTAACGGTCCTATATTCCAGGTAACTGGAAATCAATTACATTCACTTGAATTAGTTGCAGACATTGATTAAAGATGCTTCATATGTTTATGATCAAATGTCCAAGTCCAAAGACTTGGACATTGATCTAACCACACATCATTACATTACCCAAAAGCATGCCATCGAATTTGAATTTCCCACACATGGCATCTCACGCACACATGTGTGCAACGTACTCCACCATGAGTGCATTCAAAATCGGGTTGGGCACTCTATTATCTCATTTTCCTTTGCCATTTTCTCTCCCCTACGTTAAGAAATCGCGCCCAACCTCTGCCAATTTGTCCCCTATCCAAATTGCTTTCATCTTGTGCCCAATTTGTGCGACTGTTTGGCTCGATTACGACCTTGCTTGGTTAATTTCACCTCTGTCAAAATGTCCAAGAGATACAAACCCTCCTCCTATGCAGACTTGTTTTCCATTCCCGAATTTGCACAATGCAGAGAAGTGTTTTTGCATGCAGGATAGGGGGCATTTTTGTCTAGCTTACAGGGCCATGATGATGGCCTCTCCATGCAATTTGTAGTTGGTTTCAATGGTAATACAACACATGTAGGGTCTCTTACCTTTGAAGTCATAGAAGAGTCCATTGTTGCAACAACAAATCTCCCAAGAATGGGAGATAAATGGTTCAAAAACCACCAATTGTCACGCTCAAGTTATAACGGGGTGTTTAAGCCTGAATTTGAGAGCATTTCAGGAGAAAAAGGGTATGATAAGGAGTGGATAAAGGAAAAATTGATTAACCCCCTCATCGGCATCACAACGTTAATTACATGTGAAGGTAGATACTCTACTTTCAAATCTTGTCATTTTAGATTGCTTGCTCATTTTCTGTTCAACAAACCCTTGAACTTCCCCTTCTATTTTCTAAAAAGCTTGGAGAAGATGTCCTCTCAAGTGAGGAAAAATTTGAGTAACCCCCACAATAGTCTCTTCCACCATGGCTTGATCAAACTCCTCATTCTTGCCGAACTAGAGAAACAAGGGAAAAATTGGGATGCCTTTATCTACCAATTTGCAAACCCTCACTTGACAGTTAAGACCAAAAAAAATCCACTTATGTTAGACACACCTACCAAACTTAGAGGGGGGGTGAATGAGTGTGGGGCTCTTTTTCCCAAAACTTCCCTCTTACACAAAAAATTCTTAGTTAACATTCAACATTTATTCATTACCCATTGATGTCATTTACCACCAGTTAGATGAGAACATATATCAGAAATATATCATCAACAAGTCATCACCAAAAGGAACACAAAGAACATAAGATGTATGTACAATTTTTCTTTTTATTATGGACAACAATCCAAGGGTTTATCAACAACAACTGAATAGAGTACAACTCTACAAGAGCACCAACTCTATAATGCAAGACTTAGCTTACACCCTCAGCACCAACTAAGATGAGGCAACAATCCTCAACAGATATCAATCTGTCAACAGGTATGTGACCTGTCAGTAGTGCAACCAGCGTGTGCACGTGCCCTGGCTCACTACAACTCACATATGCACGTGACCAGTGTATACAACAACCTGCGTATACCTTCTGAGCTATTAGGGTTTTTCTTTCAAGATCAACTCAAATTCTCTACAATCAATATATCATTCTCTTCTATCTTTGACTGTCCAATCTGACCACCAACCAGTCACAACATATCCAAGATCTCCAATATCTTGCACATGCTCCACAACAAATCAATATGAATGCTATCTCAAACATGTATAAACAACTAGTATAACATAGCAATCATGCCACCACTGAATCCAAAGAGTATTGCTCACTCCATCAACCAAATCATCCAAACTGAACAAAATCATAGAAGCCATACCAAGAATTCCCTAAGCATTCACAACACATCAAACTATAGTATCCATCAAGACAATAATGTAACCATACCAATGTCTCAGTGATAGATCTTAGCCCATAGAATGCAGATCTAGAACCTGCCTAATCATCCAAGAGCTTGGCACCAGATCAAACACAAGTCTTCACGATTTTATCCATTGTACGCACCCTGTCCTCAGACAGCCCACAGGTGTACATGTCCTGGCCCATTACAGCCCACGTATACCTTAGAAACTAGGGTTTTTGAAGCTCTGAGACTTTTGTCGTCAAGATCTCCGACATTGTTGAAACTTTGATGTGTCCATGAGATCCCCCTCTTTCTCTCTTCCTTAGAATAGATCTTCAATCATGCTCAAGAGATCCACACCAAATATGCTCTCACAACAAGCTACTCCATCAATACTCCACAAGATAATCTCACAAGAATCTCTCCATTGATCCACAAAAAAGGATGATCTACAAGAGACCATAGCTATCTTATTTATACTTTCATCCTCTAGGTCACTTAACCCATTTTCCTTATTTTAGGGTTAACCACTTTCCATAAATAGAAAGTTCTCCAATATTTTATCATTTAAATATTCATTCTTGATTTTTTCACTTATCATTTAAATAATGATTTCTTCTTTTAGGTCACTTTGAATTCTTTGACCTTGGGGGCTTCAATTCTTCAAATGGGGATCCTCTAACTTCATAAGGCCATAACTCTCAAACCGTGAGGAGTTATGTGACATTCTACATACCACCAGAAATGGCATGACAAGCAATATCCATCTAGGATAGTTTCACCAACAACTTCATTGATATTCATCTCATTATTTCACATACAAGCATGGGTCCTCCAACTGTTCTTCTAGGATAACTCAATCTGCAAAGTGTCTTCCCATGAGGGCTTTCACCATAAGGGGACCACTTTGGAGTTCATCCATTTGTGCACATTATCAATCATGATAAGACAATAATGAGTCATATTTTCATCAAACAAACTNNCATTGATCCATCTTCATCTATGCATCATATCAATGATCCATCTTTATCAATTGGTTTTCACTTTGACATCTATCATTCTCATCAAGGATAATCATCAATCAATCAATTACTTGACATCAATCAATCAAACCATTTTCATCAATGACACATGATCCAACAATCTCTCAAATAATCAAACCATTGGCATCAATGACAACATGATCCAACAATCTCCCAAATAATCAAACCATTGGCATCAATGACAACATGATCCAACAACTTAGCCTAAAAACTATCTCTCCATCCAAGCCTCACTCTCCAAGAACTCCAAACACCTTTGCACAAACCCTCTCTTTGTCGGAACAATACCAAAATCTTGTTGATATCCCTACTTCTTCATCGAGTAAAAAGACCAAGAGAAAAGACCAAAAGAATCCTATTGTTGACCCCCCAATGCCTTCACTCTCTCTTGATCCTACACCTAAAAAGATCTAAGAAGTAATGCAACAAGACTTTCCCATCATTCCCACAAACAAGAGGGGAGCCAATCGATTTGGTAAAGGACCCTTTCGAAAGAGTACCTGGAGCACAAGAACCAAGCCTTATGCAAAACCTCCACCTACTTCGGATCCTATCCAAGTGTCCTTCGACCTTAAGAGCCCTCATAAGAAACCTAGGGAAGTTTCTACGGATGGATTAGAGCCACTAAGGAAAACAAAATCAGAACCTACCTCACCTTACCGATCTCCCATCACTATTACTTCACCCATGCCCACTCTAGATCCTAAAACTGATAGATTGTCGACATCCCTCAAAGGATCTAAGCCTTCCTCAGAGATCACCGATTCTACCCCAACCATAGAGGATCTTAAAAAGTAAAACCATCATCTTCTCCAACAGTTGGAGGAAACAAAGACAATAGATACACACCTTCATCATGACAATGAAGTCCTTCAAACAAAGGTTAACTCTCTTCAACAATTGGTCGATGAGATGACCAAATCTAACCGCAGCCTCATAGCACAACTGAAGCAACACAAGAGGCACAAGGCTAAGTCTTCACAACAAGAAGGAGAAGCTTCCAAAGCTGATCCTCCTCAGCAAGCCTAGTCACGAGGGGTAACTTATTTTTGTTTGCAGTGGGACTTGCAAAATTGTAAGTGTGGGGGTAATGTTGGGCCCGAGATATGATCACTTTTATTATGGTTATTATACACTTTTGTCGCATGTACATATGTGTTTTTCATATTTTAAAGGAGCTTTTTGAATAATTTTATGATAAAATGGTATGATCGACATAAGGTACGTGTGATTCATGTTTAATGATTGTATTACGTATAATTCATCATGTTTTATGATTACCAAGATCTAATTCACGTTTTTCTAGTGTTACAAGGAAAAAATGCACCACGTTTATGCTTCCAGCACTTGATCTGGCACTCCTTCCAGTACTCATTCTGACACTTGATCTGACACTTTGTCCAACACTGTGTATTCCACAAAAACGTAGGGCGACTTGGCGGTTATGGTATTGGCGGCCAGTGACGGGAAAATCAGGCATGTGGGTTTTGTTCATGCTTTCCCCCTCCAGCTATTGAGCTCCCGACAACTTAGTTTCAGTTTCTCAAGAGGACGATTATTGGCTTGCTCTATTTGATCAGTTAGGGCATCATTTATTGTAATTTGCCGAAATTAGAAGTGGTTCGAACCTCCTGTGGTCAACCACTTCGTCTGTAAACATTATAAATACCATTGAGGTGGTCAGATGATTGTTAAGTAGCATAAGCATTAGAATTGTCAGTGTGGTAGACAAAAAAACAATTTTACTCTGTTTTGAGTTTTTACATTGCCAGATTATGCCAAAACTGTGTTTTTGAGTTTTTATGGTGAATTCGACCTGTTGAGTTCGTGGTGTACTTTTAGAGAGTGATCACGACTTGTTGGGGGCCCCACCAATAGTCTAGTATATGTCTTTGTGTTTGTTTATGCATTTCATAATTTAATTGTTCTCTTTATTTTCTGTACATGCATATTTTTATCGTGTTAACTAGTTTGTTGTAGTTTAATTGTTTTGACTCTCTTTTGCAGGTTAGAATGATGAGATGTGTTAGCATGCATTGATCTTGTAGATTAGGAATAGACTTGCAAGTCTCTATATTAACCTCGTGTGCAATTAGATGTTAGATGATGCTTTCTTTTATGATTTTATAGTTAAGTTTAAAACAGAGTTTTAATTAGAATAGAATAGAGTTTTGATTTGGGTTCACTTCGACAAGGATTTGATGGATGGATAGAATTAATTCCAGTTTTTAATTATAGATTGCTTTTCTCATTTTTATATAGATCTTGTTTAATTAGTTGTTGGTTAATGTAGATTGTTAGTTTACTTTTCAATATCATAGTTTAATTTTTGTTTTTAATCATTTCCTTATTGTAGTTTGAATTGTTAGAATAGAAATAGCATAGTTTCATTTTACGTAATTTCCCTTCCTAGAATTAAATTGCAATTATATTTCTTAGTTAATGGTTGAATCTAGTTTTGCTTACATAGTGTAGAAGTATAATGATGATCGTGTTATGTTGATGATGGTTTATACATGAATATGCAGGGTATCTAACATTGTTTTGTCATGGCTAAATTCTCATTGGATTTTTTAATCCATACCTTTCACTTTGCCATTGAGAATAGTGTTGAGCTTATACCACTGGAATTGTCCTTTGTTGTCAAGTGCCATCGAGATATCATCCGACACTGAAGACATTCACACAACCACCAACATTATATTTGAATTGTCATAGGTTAAAAGATGGTTTTCATGTTTTCATAGGTTAAGAAATAGTTTTCTTGCTTTCATAGATTAGAATAAAGTTTTATTGTTGTTGTAGGATAGATAGACTTTGCTTTGATAAATTAGATAGTAGTTTGCTTATCATAGGTTAAGCATTAGTTGGTAGTTCTTCTTGCTTTCAATAAAATGGATTTTCTTCCATGCATTAGAAATAGTTTTTCATTAAGCATTTAGTCCACTTCCCTCTTAGGCTAGATAGTTGTTCAATGATAAGTTTTAATTTGATTGCTTGTAGTAGTTAGTTGCCTTTGCTTACTTGTCTATTTTATTTAGTAGGTTAGATAATTGTCTTTACTTACTTGTCTATTTCTTTAGTAGGTTAGTTAGGTGTCTTTACTTACTTGTCTATTGCTTTAGTAGGTTAGCTAGGTGTCTTTGCTTGCTTGTCTATTTTCTTTAATAGGTTAGATAGGTTTCTTTGCTTGCTTGTTTATTTATTTGCTTTCATAGGATAGTTGCGAATGTAGGTTGGCAAGTTAAAATAGTTTTCTTTTGTTAGTTTCTCATTATTTTGCTTAGTAGTTTGTCTTTGCTTATTGTTGAACTAGTTTTCTTTGAATAGGGTTTTTGACTTTCTTTTCTTAGGACTATCCATCGATCCTTGGCCAAAAAGTACTTAGGTTACCTAGTTTCAAGTTGCTTAGCAGGGTTTTCTCATTAGATAGTTTTTCTTGAGTAGATTAGCCTTAGATAGCTACCTTCCTTAGTTATACTATACTCCTACCAGCTTTCTACCTTTGGCATATATTTTGCTACAACTCTAAGTTTACTTACCCTGGGTTGACAATTTAATTAAGGGTTTTTAGTGTCTTTTTAGTGCATATAGAACACCCATCACTGATGGGGGAACTCAACACAATGGAGACCATTGATTTCTAAGGGGGGAGGACTGATTCAGGTGTATATTGGTGGCCACCCACCTATTCCAACTGGCTCCTCTTGACAGTTTTTAGTTTGGCACATTCTTCTGTAATTATTTGTAATTGTGGGTTCTACACTTCCAGGGTTGTCTGAAGCCTTGCACAACTTCCATGTGGATATTGGTGGCTTCCCACCTAATCCAACTAGCTTATTTTGAAATTTTTCATGTCAGTACATCTTTTTGTACTTCCAGGGTCGTTTTGGGGCCCTAAACAATGTTGTTTTTTGCTTTCCACAGTCAAACTATAGAGAAAGTCAAATTTTGACAGAACAATGTGTAGTGCTCAAAAAGACCTTTCCAACGGGTTATCACGGTCCTAAAAAGGAGGTCGTATGAAAAAGTTACGACGTCGGGAAGTTGAGGTACCAACTTACCCATCGAGGCCCACATAACTTTTGGTGTTTCATCTCCTAGGGTTAGGTTTTTGGATGTATATGGTTTTGGCATTCATGAGTAATGTTAAAAAGGCCTCTGGAGCCTAATTGTAATCATTCTTCTTAGACAGATGCACATAACAGCCACATCTCTTCTCAGAGATAGCTACCACCATTCGAGCAAGTTGTTTTCAGTTCTGCAGTTTTACAGTTCCAACCTATTTTATTTATTCAATAGAAGTTATTGTTCACTGGATATCTATTTTGTTCTTCATATCTCTATGTTATTGTATTCTGACTGTTATTCATTTCGTTCTGCTCATAAATCCAGATCATTAGGATAAAATGCATTATCCCCTACTTTAGACTTTAACTTTAGGAATATTGATAAAATATTCCTTTTTGGCTTTAGCCCCCTTAGCTTATCCTATTAACTAGACTCTTAGCCCCCCTTTCCCATTCTATTGGTTTTTATCCCCTCATACGCGTTTACATGGTTGTTCTGCAACAATGATGTGTTTTCATTAAAACTGAGTGTGATTACATTTACAAAGAAAATAGGCTCGTTGTCCTTTCAACTTCTAGATCACTAGCCTAATAACCACATAGGCACTATGGCCTCAAAATACATATATACAAAGGCACTATAACCTCCAAGTATCCTGCCTCACCAGCCTATATGTACAATTACATTATATTTACAATGGGGTTCAGCCTAGGGGTATTACATTCCCCTCTCCCTTATTTGTGCACTGTCCTTAATGCATTATATACATATATACAAACAAAACTTCACAAATATTCAAAAATATGTGGGTGTCCTTCCCGCATAGCATCCTCATGTTCCCAAGTTGCATCCTCAGGATCGGAACAGGTCCACTGGACCTTTACCATTTCTCGATTCCAGAGTAGCTTGACTTTTCGATCCAATATGCATACCGATTGAACTCAGAAGTCTCCTTATTGCTCCACCTAAATCAGATTCCAATCAATGACATGATTAGAATCATGTACATGTTTTTTAAGTAAAGAAACATGGAATACATTATGAATGCACATAGATTCAAGTAAGGAAAACATATATGCAACTGGACCAATTCTCTCTAGGATTTCAAATGGCCCACAATAATGTGCTTCTAGCTTGGAATAATTTCCCAACTTTAGGGAACTTCGCTCAGAATTTACTTTCAAGAACACACGGTCACCCACTTTAAACTCTCTATGAGTTCTTCCTTTATCAACATAACTCTTCTTCATATCTTGGGCAACCTTTAAACACTGTTTTATTTTCACCATCTTCTCTTCCATTTCCATGAGTAGTTTTGGTCCAACCACTTCTTTGTTGGCTGGGTTGTCCCACCTCGCTGATCTGATGCACTTTCTGCCATAAAGTGCCTCAAATGGGATCATCTTTAGAGATGATTGATACCCATTGTGATCCGGATTATTTTCGGCACCAAATGAGAGCGGAGATATAACATAGAAATATTCAGAGATATTGCAAGAGAGACAACAATATAACAGAGATATAGCGGAGATATAAAAAGAGTCACAGATATATAGTAATACACGATTTCTATTGATGAAATAAATGTACAAAGACTGTAAAAGTACAGAGTGAAAGACTCGCTAGAATGGTGGTAGCTTATCTCTGAGAAGAGATGTGACGGCTACTCGCATCCGTGAGAAGATCATTACAATGAGGCTTTGAAGGCCCTTTTACAATAAATGGGAATGCCAAAATTCCTAGACATCCAAAAACCTAACCCTAGGAGATGAGGCACCAAAATTCATGTGGGCCCCGTTTGGGTAAGTGAGTACATCAACTTCCCGGGGTCGTAACTTTTGCATATGATCTTCGTTTTAGGCGTGTGATAGCTCGTTGGAAAGGTATTGCCGAGGATATTCATTTTGGGGGATCAATCATTCATTTGGGTATAATTGAGAACCTTGATCTCAAAAAACCTTCATTTGGACCCTCAAAATGGCCTCGGAAGTTAAAACCTGCTAAAAATAGTAAATTGCCAAAATGGCCAAAAAACTGTTTTGAGCCATTTGGAAAAGGTGGGTGGCCACCGATATCCACCTGGATCACATTATTATAAGAAAAATCCACCAAATGAAAATAATCCTCCCATTTGGATGGCTTATCCATCACATACATCCTTAGCATGTCCTTTATCACTTGATTCACTCTTTATGTTTTCCCATCTAACTCTGGATGATAAGAAGTGATAAAATTCAGATTTTTTCCAAATCCCTTCCAAATATTTGATGTAAATTTGGGATCTTTGTCAGATACAATTGTATTAGGAACACCATGTAGCCTATCAATTTCTCTCATATAAATATCAGCAATGTTAGCTTCCTTGTGAGTGTAGCTTTACTGGAATAAAATGGGCAGCTTTAGTAAGCCTATCCACCTCTACCATGATATAATCATGTTTCTTATTTGTTCTGGGCAACTTAGTGATGAAATCCATTGTTACAACTTTCCATTTCCACTCAGGAATGTGTAATGGTTGTAGCAACCTAGTTGGGTGTCTATGCTCAATGTTGACCTTTTGGCATTCCAATCACCTAGCCATAAAATCATCCACTTCTTTCTTCATACCTAGCCAATAATATTGGCTCTTGACAACTATAATAGTCTTCTGGTAACCTAGGTGTCTAGCATAAGGAACATTGTGCATTTCTTTTAATATTAGATTTTTGAATTCCTGAGAATTTGGCACATAAATTCTACCCCTATATATGAGAATTTCATCATTTTCCAGCTTACAGTTTTCCATTTTCTACTCCAAATCACCTTGCTAGAATTTTTCCTTTATCTCCATGTACTATAGATCTGATTTTGTAGCTTCTAGAATTTTTTTATTCAAATCTATTTGGTACATGCTAATAATGGTTGTAGCATGCATATTATTCTCTCTCCTACTAAGTGCATCAACCACCTTGTTCTCCTTACTCTTGATATGTTTTATATAAAAATCATATTCACTGAGGAATTTCAACCATCTACTTTGCTTGGAATTTAAAGTTGATTGTCCAAATAAATATTTCAGACCACTGTGGTCTATCCTCAACTTGAATATTTTCCCCATGAGGTAGTGTCTTTCATGTTCCTTTAATTTTATTGATTTGTAGCACACCACATGTCTATTCTGACTAATAACTCCACCAATTCCTTCTTTACATACAACTGTGCATACAATGAAGTATTCACTTGGATCAACAATTCTCAATATTGGATCACTAGTCAACAAATACTTCAAGTGTTGGAAACTTCTTTCAGAATCTGATGTCCACTCAAACTTCACACCCTTCTTTTGCAAGGAAGTGATTGGGTGTGAAATATTTGAGAATCCTTCAATAAATATTTTATAGTAACCTGCAAGTCCCATGAATGATCTCACCTCATAGACATTCCTTGGTGTTGGCTACCCTTAAATGGTTTTTATCTTCTTCAGGTCCATTGTTATCCCTTTCTCTGAAATAATATGTGTTAGGTAATGTACATGTCACTGGTATAATGAGAACTTGCTCAACTTTGAAAATAGTTGATGTTATCTTAATACTTGTAGCACCATCCTCAAGTGTTGTTCATGTTCTTATTCAAATTTTGAGTAAATATGTCATCCAAAAATACAATGACAAAATTATCCAAGTATTCTCTAAAAATACCATTCATTAAACACATGAAGGTATTCGGTGCATTTGATAACCCAAATGGAACCACTGAGAACTCATAATGGCCATACCTTGTTCTGAAGGTAGTCTTGCTAATGTCTTCTTCCTTAATTCGTACCTGGTGATAACATGAACTTAGATCAATCTTAGAGAATATTGTAGCATCTTTCAGTTGATCAAATAGATCATCTATCCTTGGAAAATGATACTTTTTCTTCACAGATACCTTGTTCAACTGCTTGAAGTCAATGCAAAGCCTCAAGGTTCCATCCTTTTTTTTCACAAATAATATTGGGGAACCCCAATATGAAACATTTGGGTGTATATACCCCTTCTTTAGAAGTTCCTCTAGCTTCGTTTACAACTCCTTCAACTCTGGTGTACTCATCCTATAAGGAGTATTGGATACAGGGGTTTCTCCATGCATCATATTTATGGAGAAATCAATATCTCTCTTGGGTGGAAGCCCCGATATTTATTTAAATACATCTTCAAAATCTTTTAGGACTGCATATCATCAATACTCAGTACTTTATCCTTAGGTGTCTCCTCCATATGTGCTGCAAATACATGACATCCTTTCATGAAGGTTTTCTTCAGCTGGAAGGCTGAAACTTATATGATGGTTACTGTTGTTAGAATACCATGAACTATCCTCAAGTTCCCTTCTTCATCCAATCAGGTAAAATCCTTATTTTAACAGTCTAGAACAACATGATGTTGGTCCAACCAATCCATACTGATTAGGAAATCATATGAGCCCAAAGGTATGATATTAAAATATTCCCTTGTGCTTAATCCATTCATGTCCAATGGGCATGCCTTAACCATCTCATTAATCTTCCTTTTAGCTCCTGTAGCTAGTTGCACCATCCAAGGTTTACTGAGTTTTCTTCTTGGAAAATGAAATATTTCCACCATATTAGGATCTAGATAACTATGAATAGCTCCTGAATCAGTGAAAATAGAAATGGGTTGGTTGTTGATATTACCTTCCACTTCAATCATATGTGACTAAAACTCAACTTGTTTGTTATCTAGAGCTGTGTAAATCCTAGGTACATTTATGCCCATGTCCTCTGTTGTTTCATCTTGTTGTACATTATGAATAGTCCTCACTTTTTCACCTCTGTGAGGAAAATATTTGTACATATGATCTCCCCTACAAACCCAACATTCAATAGGTGGTTTCCTTGGTGTTTTCCCCATCGTCTCATTCATCTTGGGTTTCTTAAGATTCGACTCTCCTTGAAAATTATTTTAGAAGAATGATGACTTTGTCCCCTTCCTCCTATGTTCCATCTTTCTCTTCTTGTTGTCTTCCCATGCCTTTTGGAAAGTTGGTATTCCTTTATGTTGATCATAAAGGAATTTAGCTCTCCTTATGGTCTGTTCTTTCATATTGGGATGATCATACTATATCTTGTCATTGATAAGTGATGGAAGCCCACTCATGTACCTATGAATCTTAACTTATTCATCCTTGATGAAATAAACATATTTAAGCAGCTCTGAGAACCTCCTTTCATACTCATATATGGTCATACTACCAAGCTTGAGTTCAAATAACTCCTTCATCTTCTTATCATAATATCGTTTGGTTAAGTACTTCTTTTGAAAATACCTTTTGAAATCTCTCCAAGTAACCTTTTTCTCATCAATGTGTTGTACTTTCAAAAACTAATCCCACCACATTGATGATTTTCCTTTGAGTTGATGTATGGAAATTATTCCTTCTACTTGTGAAGAGTAATTATGCAACTGAAAATAATTTCTCATTCCCAACATCCAGGTCTTAGCATCCTCATCCTTCTTGTGTTCACCATCAAATGTAGGTGGGTTTATTTTATTCATTTCTCCATGTATCTCATCCACCCGAAACTTCTTCTTATGCTTCCTGAAAAGGGATGGAATTGAACTACTTTGTGTTCTCCAAGCTGAATGCCTTGGGGAGTGGTGGTGATTCTTATCGACACTTTTGGTTCTTCTCCTCTCATCATGAGACTGGTGACTTCTTGATTTTCTTGAATCAGTCTCCTTATCCATCTTTTTCTCTATTCTTTCCAATATCTACATTAACTTGATGTTAAAGTCTTCTTGTTGCTCCTTGGATTTCATAAGCTTCTCGTTATTAACTTTATAGCTTTGGACATACTTTTGCAAAATTTTTATGGTCTCTATCAATTTCATGCTCTCTTTCTTTATGTATTATCCATGCCCATTGGATTTTGTTACTACAACATCCACACCCATCCCAAATATCCTACCTTCATCTTCATAATTGTAAGTTCCTTGGGCATGATCCATGTCTTGGTTTACTGATCTTCCTGTTGAATTCTGCTTACGTCGAATTATGTTATTGGTTATGAAAAATGTGTATGCAATAGGATTTGTAAGGCTGGAAGAATTCAATAAATCCATCATTTTGTAAAACATTTCTTTCTTCGGAATTTTATCAGAGATGATTTGTTTATGATTTCTTGTGAATTCTTAATATCTTTTTTTTATACATTCTTGAGTGAATACATGCAATCTATTGTCCACAAATCCTCATGACTAAGTCTTGTGTCCCCCTTCAACATCTTTGAGCAGGAAGACTATTAATGGCATGATAGGGAAGATAATTTTGTTAGCTCAAGCATCCTAGCTTTGATGCTCATCCACCTTCCAATTATCTTCGAATTATATATTGATTGTTAAAATATTTCATCGTGGGTCTAAGGTATTCATTTCTTCCCTCAAACTTCCACGGCCTCAAAAATACACTCTCGCATTCAACCACCCTTAACTTTCTCCCATACTTGGAATCTTTTCTTAATTTTATCGCGGTTTCATGAGTCCATTTCATTCATGTTATAACTTCTGCCTCCTCCAAAAGGAACTGTGGTGTTCCACCCTATCCATTATACACCTTTACTTAGTCATGTTCTCTAATATCTCACCATGGTTTCACGGTCATTTTCTTATGCTTCATCACCTCTGCGATATCCTTCACACCCGCAAAGTCTTGACACTTAGTCCAATTTCAAAATTTCACCGTGGGTTCGGGTGATCCCATATTTATTTTAATCTTAGGACTCCATCCACCCGTCCACCCAAACAATCCTTAGGACTTAGCCGATTTTCCACTTCTTACCACAGGTTTGCGGGGATATCATACCTCTTTCGATACATCTGATTCTCTCTGTGCCCACAATAGTCTTAACACTTAGACAAATTCCAAGATCTTATCATGGTTTTGTGGGACTGACAATTGACCTGCCACATGGTTCCACATCACCTGCCAACTGTCATTCCATCCAAAAGGTACCTTCCACTGTGGCAGTACACATATTTCTTCTACCACATCAGCTGACACGTGGCCTCCACGTCATGTCGACGTCGTCGTACAGAAAAATACCCAATTTTTTCCAATTTTACTTACTTAAAAAATCACCCAAATTCAAAATTTCTTTCTCAGATTGTCATTAAAATTTGGAGATTTTAATTCTTGGTTCGTTTCTTGTATTACTCATGAATTCTCCAAGAATTTCCACCATAGAATTGGGGACTTTTGCCCAATTTTTATCGTGGGAATTCTACAATCACTTTTGTGGTCATCATTAGAGATTGTAATTAAGCTCAATACAGCCAAATTGGGGTTTGTACATATGAATTTGACCCCCTACTCTTCAAATTCACCTCTTTTCCATTGAATTCGTCTTGAATTACTCTGTGAAAATTGGAGCTTTTTCCCAATCTCACCTCAATTTTGTCACGGGCTCCATGGTCTCTCTATAACTTCAACTTTCAGCCATCTACAGGCCAAAGTCTGCTCAATTAGAGACTAAATTTCCTTATACTTAATTCTTGGGCTTAGTTAATCCAAATTATTTGCAAAATATATTTAATTTCACTGCAATAATTTTATTGATTAGTTTGCAGACATCTTATGACATTCCATCAAACAATTTTCCTGCATAGTTTGCGTTTTCGATCCTGCACTCTGTTAATCATCCAATATAGGCTCGTTGTCAAAACTAGAGCTCTAATACCACATTGTAGCATCCCCATACTCCTACTGGGCAATGCCACATGAAATTTTACGACTTTGATACCATTTAAGTAACTAATATACTTATGAAAATGCTCAGATTAATGCAGGATAATACTCTAAAAATGCATAAACTCATGCAGAATAATAACCATGTACACATGCAACTTATACAGGGAAAACCCAAAACAAAAAAATAAGAATTTACACATAGTAAATTAAACAAGATCATAAATTACACTTATCTTTTATAAAATAACACCAACTACATGCAAACATTCCACGTTCCTCCCAACCTTAGACCACATTGCTCATAAAATTTCAGCAGTGGACCACCCCTGAGTTGGGGCTAAAATCTACTCAGGTAAGGAAATCCTAACCAGGCTAAGGTCTCTCAGACAACATAAAACTCAGACTCAAGTTCCAACTCAAACTAACAGACTACAATCTATCATTCCCCACATGTCTATCCCACCTTAGGAAGTGTGACCCTTCTCTGCTAAACAGTCTCATATCCCTATAGGAAGTCCCATATCCCTATAGCTACAACTTGGCACCTTGGGAATAAATTACCCAACAATTCTCCCCCCTGGAGAGAATTCTCATGGGCCTGACAACCCGCTTATTAAATGTCCTACGGGCCTGACACACTACCTCTTCAATCCAGTTCCAACGCTTTCTCTGGTACATGTACAGGTATGGTAATGGAAACATTAAATTCCTTATGAAAACAATAAGGTGAGGTATAAATAATGATCCCCACCGTGGATGAATGAGCCAAAGTCCCCAAAACTTATGTGCATGTTCCCAACTTGACACTTGTCATGTTGGAAACTACATGGGTTCCCTCACATGGTGATACATTTCTTCATAGGGACTTAGGATAAAATGAAGCATCCCCTACTTTAGACTTTAACTTTAGGAATATTGATAAAATATTCCTTTTTTGCTTAAGCCCCCTTAGCTTAGCCACTTTTCTAGACTCTTATCCCCCCCTTTCTCAGTCTAATGGAATTTATCCTACCATACTCTTTTACATGGTCGGTCTGCAACAGTGATGTGTTTTCAATAAAATTGAGTATGACTACATTTACAAAAAAAATAATCATGTTGGCCTTTTAGCTTATGGCTCACCAGCCTGATAACCACATAGGCACTCTAGCCTAAAAATACATATATGCAAAGGCACTCTAACCTCCAAGTATCCTGGCTCACCAACCTATATGTACAATTACAAGATATTACAATTGGGTTCAGCCTAGGGGCATTACATATGGGATTTGACTTCTCTCACATGATCTCTTACATGAATTCAATTATTGGCTTCAGGAACACTCAACAACAAATAGAAGGTTATGCACAGTGATAATAATTTTAAGAATCTGGGTTGGATTAATACCCATTAATATTTCCCCCTTGTACCCCTCTCTCTTGTGGAATCATAGCCCCCCTCATTTTCATCCCTCTCGTATCGTAGCTAATGATTATCATTTTTATTAATTATTTCCGATGTACCATTTACATATTTTGGCCCTCATCCATATTAATCAATACATGTTATTTTCCTCAATCTGACTGGCTCACCATCCTAATTCACATTTATACAATTACATTATAATTTGCAGGAATTAAAACTGGGGATTTTACAATCCTACTTGGGGATGTGTGCTCCTCACGGGACTGCATAAGAACCTTAGAATCACATCCATAAAAGATACCTCTCTACTCATGAAATTCTTTGTATTTCATTAATGATACTATGTCTCCCTTTGTTCTTAGTCAACCTATAAAACACAGAGACATTGAAATTTAAATGATTGTAGGTTGATTTTGTAATCAATTCTATACAAGTCATGAAGTAGGGTATCTACATGTCAAAATTATCTTCTATAGGTTTCCAAAATTATATACAATCCATCACTGCATTTCTCTTTGCTCATCATTTCCTTTAAGAGTGATTTTCAATCTCAATAAAGGATGGATGATAAAACAGTTGATACCTACACTACATAATGAAAAACTAGTAGCATACCCATCACAATTATTCAAAGATTATTAAATTTTGGCATTTATATACAAGGACATGCTCCTAACATCACCTGGCTAATTTTTTTATTGAAATTTGCACGTTTGCCTCCAAGATTCTAAGATGTCATACAAATAATTTCACAATATAAAAATTTGAATGTATACATACCTTCTAAGAACTATCGTTCCTTTGAAACCACCTAAAAGTTCATTATTCCACTTCTGCTTCTGCAAATTCGAGTGATGGACCATGCAAGAGGGGTGAATAGTTGTCACTAGAAAAACATCATCCCTATTGCAAAAACACCAGTGATGTTTTTTTGTAGAAATTATGGTATTCAAAATCATCCTCAAAACACAAAAATCTACACCTCCATTCCCTGAGTAACTTTGGGATATGTGATTCAACCTTATCCCCCAAAGAGTTCCAAAGAATGAAGAGGATTCTGCACACTCCCTATAACATAGTTTCATAAACCCTTCAAATATTGTGGAAAAAAAAATCCAAAGAACCAAATATGAAGCCTTCCTTCACCTTCCACACATGTTCCAATCCAATGTGGAAATTGGTAGCTACCATTCTAATGGTATAAAATACAGTGGAGAAATACCAATCATACAAAGATTATTTGGGCTACACACCCACTGTTTTTAAAGAAACAAAAACTCTCATAAAAACAATTTCATGAGTAGTGCCTCGTGTGCCAACTGTCCATTCGCTCTTCCTTAAATTTATTCTTGGGGAAAACTTATTTGGATATGAAAACATTGCAGAAAGTCCCAACACATAAGTCCCATTGATTTCAGAATAAGTGAGGCCCCATGAAGAAGGTTGTATCGACAATCCCTTCCCTTCTTCTGCCCAGAAGTCATTGATAAAGTTTTGGTAAAAATAGGTAACAACACGTACTTTGTAGGTTCTTTCTTGAACTAAGTCTTGTGATATAAAATCTAGCATATCAACATTTAGGAAAACAATTATGCCATCTATAATTTCTTCCTCTTTACCCAAATCTGAGTCACCATCTTCATTGTTGGCTTCACCTATGTGGCCAACACTACTAACCTCTTTGATTTATGGGCATAAACTTATTTTTAGAGTAGACTCACCATCACAAGTTTGATCCGGATTTATGTAGGAACACAATGAAATATAGAAATACACATAAACGCAGAGATGCAGCGGAAATAAAACTTCATTTCATTAATAACAAATGACTGAAATATGCTTACAAACAGAATGTAAATAAACTAGCTAAGGCGTTGGTAGCTTATCTCTGAGAAGAGATGTGGCTGCTACTCGCATCCGTCAGAAGATGATTACAATGAGGCTCTAGAGGCCTTTTTACAATAGAAGAAAATGCCAAAATTCATATACATCCAAAAACCTAACCCTAGGAGATGAAGCGCCAAAAGTCATGTGGGCCCCGTTTGGGTAAG
>CBVK0103409763.1:0-20186 GCA_900067695.1 Picea abies | reverse complement strand
GGTGTACCAGTTATTTGTTCTCCTGATTTTCTCAAAATATTCTCTTTTGCATCATCAATGATCGCCTTCCACTCTCTCTCTCTGGAATTGAGGGAGGACGCTCATACCTAGGATTTCTTGCCAAGCTTCGTCTATAAACATCTCGGGTATATTTTAAATATTCACCCACTGCAGATGTGACCACTTTTGTATTGAACGTGTCTACACCAAAGAGGCCTTCAAGATAATCCATAAGTTCCTTTTTGATGTTGGAATTCTGGCAATTCCACCTCATGTGTAAGGTTGCCCCAAAAATAGACAAGGCCTTGCTCTCTACATGCCTATAAAAAAGGTTGTTTCCTACACACGAAAAGATATGATCATTGATTTAAAATCAATAATCTAGACGATTTCTGTATAAGGACAACATTAAACAATTAAAATATAAATTAAAACTACCTGGGGGTCTTGATTGTTTTAATGGAAGTCCATTATCGTCGGCCTAAAATGTGCACAGAAGGGTCCCCATGCTTGTCACAAGTCTAGCTCTAGGAAATACAACCATCCCAACCACATCACTATGATCCTCTTCTCTGCCACCCTCTCTAGACTTTGATCGAGGTGTGGATGATTGCCAGTGTGTGTCATTGCTCCTTTCTAAATGAGGTGTGGAAGATGGAGAAGTAAATAGTGCTCTAGCAGCTGTATAACCACTTTCATAGGGACTCTGTAGCGCCACTACTACCAACCCCGTGCTGAACAGGCTCCAAATATTCCTTTATAAAAAAGAAAATGTTTTTTCGTGAGATAATGTAAGAGTTAAAGAAAAAAGTATCATAATTGAACATATGAGTGCATTAAACAAAAAAACAAAAAAATGATGGTTATTACCTTATATGTGTTAAGTTGTGACATAAGGAGCTTGATCCTTTCTTTGACGTCTGGATTTTGTTCTAGACAATCTAACAAGATAAATAGTTCCTTGTTATCTTTAATGATCTTTTTTTTTAATGAGAGCATTGGATCAGTGCAAGAACAAAACCCTTCCTCATCGACGGAATCATGATCCACATGGCCTGCTGACTACATATAATTTCAGCAAAAACAATGTTATTTCAATAAAATTATATAAGAAAATAATAAAAACAATGTAAAATGAAAGTGGAAATTGATAATCATTTACATGTTCTGCGGCTGGCCCTTTTCCACGATCATCCTACCACATTATAATATAATTAGAACCCCCAAATATTTAAAAATTTGTTAATGATAACCAAAAAAACAATGTTAATGATAATATTTACAACAATGTTAAAGATAATAAAAAAAAATTAATGCAATAAGTAGAGGTTTCTTAAAGAGGTGTTGCATAAGAACCTACACACTATTAGTCAATGTGTCTATTCGATTCAAATGGTAATCCACTAATAACTCTTCCCCGGGAGCTATCTTTTTTATTGCGCACAAGACTACTCGATTCTCTTCATGTCCCTCAAATATGCAATTCGGTTGTTTGTTTGTTATCCCGGGTCATGTGTTGTTTATAAACCTTGTGATATTGTCAAAAGCTTTAGGCCTTCCATCAATATAGATAGTTGCTCCCTTATTTTTATCCTTTTTTATTAGTTGTATATAATTTGCGGCGAGTGCATATCTCTGCATACTTCGCATGTACTGGACCAGCTGCATCCAATCATTATAATTGTAACACGATCCGACATAGTCCATCAATTCAGTTACTGTATTGTATTTTACAATTATTCCATCCATGGAAAATAGCCCCAAGCCATGTAAGGAGGATGGTGCAATGCGATATGTCCTATTGTTGACAACGAAGTCAACATCTATGGGAGGTAGTTCCTTAGGTACCCATTGCTTCACCAGATGCTTATACCTGAGTGGAACATCTATGTCTCCTATTCTCTCATCATCATAAGAGCATGATCCTCCTTCGGCAAGAAAAAATTTCATGCATCTACAAAATTTTATTCTGACTTTTTCACCTCTGGTCCTTGTTTTCTTATCATATCTACTAGATGCAATTGCATTTCCGGCCTCTATTTGTCCTAATCTTTCCTCACTCAACGAAGAAATATTTGACAGGTACCTGTTTGGTTGTACCTTCAATTGCATGTGCATGTGTTGTTAGTTAGTAGTCCATCATCATATTCACAGTTCTAAA
Source organism: Picea abies (assembly GCA_900067695.1). Taxonomy (NCBI): domain Eukaryota; kingdom Viridiplantae; phylum Streptophyta; class Pinopsida; order Pinales; family Pinaceae; genus Picea; species Picea abies. Next base: position 18,025 of record CBVK0103409763.1, on the reverse strand, counting down.
TAAAAAATTTATATCAGATCCACAGGAATTGAGCAGATTTTTCATTTCAAATATTTCCAATGCCAGAACTTTCTTAGAAACATGGTACCTAGACTTAAGCATAATGCATAATATTTTAGGTTTGGATGCCTCGGTGGGCCTGGGGTTCCATGGCTTAAGTTCGTTAGACACTTGACACTTGCTAGAAGCATATTGCATCAGATTTTTGTGTGCATGAGGAATACAACCACATCCACTCTCATGTTTCTCCATGGTAGGATGCATCAAGTCCACAAAGGTATGAGTCTATGATAGTTGGATATGATGTGGAATAATGATTAAATGTCTAACGAGATCTATCTTGGGAATCCTTAAACATGGTTGGCTGATTAAACACAAGGTCCAATTAAATTCCACCATATGGAAATGCAACATCAACATGAATGAACTTGGAAGGACTAGTGGTGGCTCTAGAGTGTGCCACATGGGACCACTACACATTTTAAAAGCTAAGTTAGAAGACACCCTTATCAAAAAAATTCCAAGTATTTTGGAGAATTGGACTCAAACAAGATTTCAATAGGCTCTAATAATACTTCAGATCCATAGGAATTGAGCAGATTTTTCATTTCAAATATCTCCAATGCAAGAACTTTCTTAGAAACATGGTACCTAGACTTAAGCCTAATGCATAATATTTTAGGTTTGGATGCCTTGGTGGGCCTGGGGTTCCATGGCTTAAGCTCATTAGACACTTGACACTTGCTAGAAGCATATTGCATCAGATTTTTGTGTGCATGAGGAATAGGGAAACCAAGAGAACTTAAGGATACAATGAGTTGTTATGAGAAAGAGTCCAAGATCTCAAAATCTCAATATAATAACACATGGAATAATCCTGTACATACAAGAGGATTAAAGAAAATAAGATTGAGAGAACACCAAGTGACCACATTAACACAACCACATCCACTCTCATGTTTCTCCATGGTAGGATGCATCAAGTCCGCAAAGGTACGAGTCTATGATAGTTGGATATGATGTGGACTAATGATTAAATGTCTAACGAGATTTGTCTCGGGAATCCTTATAGGATCCATGTCTTGTGTTCTAACACCTTCCATATAAAAAGAGCCATATCTCATGTACTAACACCTCCCATATAAGAAGAGCTATGCATAATATTTTAGGTTTGGATGCCTTGGTGGGCCTGGGGTTCCATGGCTTAAGTTCGTTAGACACTTGACACTTGCTAGAAGCATATTGCATCAGATTTTTGCCTACATAACAATATAACACCACAATAACACAGAAATGATATCAAAATAACACCAAAAAGAACACTTTGAATTAGAGAGAAATGTTCATGGGCCTCTTCGAGGGGGCAACCTCTAGTCGAGTAGAGCTCTATTACAATAATATCCAAGCTAGGGTTCTCATACCCTCGACTCCTATTTATACTAAATATGTCTATCAAAAGAACCATCTAGAGGAATATACTTCTAGAAGCGGAAGCTTCTATTAGGTCTTCTTACATTCAACTTATTCTACTTTATTGCAAGGCCTTATTAACATTGACCTTTATTACATCCGAATATATTGTTCTACCTACATGCGGGGTTAGGTCCCTAACAGAAAGCATCCTAATTTGTGTGCATCTATGCTTGTAAAACGTGTGGAAGTTGTTGGAAACGATTAATATGCTTATGGGAAGGATGATTGATGGATATATGGATTTTATATCCCACATTGTGGTGCCTAAAAGGTGATTAAGGATCTCCTAGCACTGGATACATGCTATGGTAAATCAATCCCTGTTACACTTCATTCACTTGTTTTATTTGGGGTAATATATGTTCCTTATTTATTGAATGAATATGTAGAGGTATTGCAGGATGCATCCCATTCCAAAAAATTATGAAATGTAGTAGATGATAATGAAAGCACAACGGAAACGATCTCTAAATAGAGGAAGGTCATTTCTTTAGTTGATAAAATTAGGGAAAGTAAGATAAACAATAGGACTAGTATAGTAAAGTTAAGGAATGAGAGGATGGATGTGGAAATAGACTAAGTAGGTATAAATGAAAAAACCCCACTAGTGTATGCAAAAACAACGTTGATAAGAAATTTTTGTAACCAATAAAATGGGGAAAGAAACCTTGATTTACTGGATGGAAAAACTATGGAAGAGTAAGTAATGGTATGTATTAAAGTTTTATATGATGGAAAGAGGTTGTTTTACCTTTTTATTTTGCTTCCTTGATTTAATGAGAGATTCATGAGATGCCTTTGTTTATAGAACCTCTCTATCAAACACTTGCATTTGTACTACTTAGACCAATATTTTTTTGTAGATAAGTCAATTAATGAGCATAACAATACTCTTTTGCAATAGTCTAGTTTTACAACAAAGCTAGTTTTGTGGGGGCTTTGTCGTGGCTTAATTTGTTGGTGCAAATTATGTGGATATCACTAAAAATATCACCTACTTACCTAGGAAAATTATTCATGGTGTAGTAAAAAATTGCATGCATGATTAGGAGACAATTTGTTGTGTGGGAACCCACTTCTATTATGCTAAACAATTCACTATTACACAATTTCTTTATAGTGGTGAAAACACTCTTTATTTATGTTATTGAAGTCTCTATTGTGTAGTATCTTTCACAAATTTGAAGGAATCCTTCTATTACACTAATAGATTCTCTATTCTATAGTCACTTCATGGTGTTGTAAACACTCTTCTATTAAGCTACACAAGGATCTATCCAATAGTTTATTTAATGGCCTTAAAGCAACTAGATTTCTGCTATAGAAATCATAGTTCCATAGTAGGGTCATTGTTCTGAAGCTTCCTTCCCTCAACTACCCAAATATATTTCGTAGTAGCATGAACCCTATAGTAATGGATTGAAGTCAATTTCCCCTTCTTACACCATTTAATTACCATGAGTGGAAATCAAATATGTTATTTTTTTTAGGAGTAGATTCCTATTTAGAATCACGATGGGGATTAAATTTGAACCTATACTAGATGATGAAAATATGAAGTGGTTTAACAAATGTGATGAAGCTTATGGTTTATTATGTCTCTCCATCTCTCTTGATCGTATTTTCCACATTAAATTTGGTAGTTCACCCAATCAAATCTGGACTACTTTGGAAGGATTGTTTGGGAAGCATGATGTGTTAAGAGGACACCACCTGGAGAAGGGGATCAACATATTAAGCCTGGGAAGTTTTGAAACCATCCAATAATTTCTCACCAAGTTAAAATCTTGAGGCTACAGTTGAATTTGTGTAGGATTTACAAGGAACATGAATAATTTGTTCTGCCCATTCTTGCCAAACTTGGACCCAATTACTCTATTTTCATTTCCACATTCCATGCCACCAAGAATTCTTTTAGAATTGCTTGGAAGATGGAATCCCTTCATGATTTTTCTATTGTGTTGACTAGGGAGAAAGATAATTTTATACACATGTGTGATTTAAAGAAATCAAAAGCACATTACCTTGCTACAAATTGGGGCATTAAGGAGTCCTCGAAATCCTCAAACATTGTTACAAACAAATTAGAGAAATAAAGATACAAAAAATTACCATTAACAAGGGAAAAAAATGACAGTTATCAAAGTTCTGGAGCTAGTTCGCAGTGATCTAATGGGTACATTTCCTTGGGCTTGTTCGCTAGTTCGCTTGGTTGGGATTTACCTTCCTATAGCATCTATTTCCTAAAGAAAAGTAACATAGGTGTTGAAAAAACCAAGCATTCATGTACAAAGTGTTAGCTATTGAAAATTTATAGCTTCCAACCAATGGGATTCTACATGAATATTGGTCTCTACCACCAATATATTTTACTCACTTACCGATGATTTTGGTGGCATTGCTTGAGTTAGGGCACCTCTGTTGCTTGAGATAGGGCTCCTCTGTCTCCAATGTAGCAGCTTCGACTCTCCTTTGTCTCCAATGTCGTAGCTTTGACTATGCTCTGTATATAATGTGGTGAGGTGAGATAGGGTATCAACACAAAGTTCGATCGATAAATGAATATTGGAGTGAGGTTATATGACGAGGCGATCAAAATGCATCGGTGATCATGAGGTGAGGCCACGGGCATGAGAGTTAACAATGGATTGGGTTTTTTTTTAATCTTGGATAAATATATTATATATAACATATAATTTATATTTTATAATACAACATTATACAGCAATGTAATTAATGATAATTATACAACTATAGAATTATACAACAATGTTATTATGTTAATTAATGTTAATTATATAATTATATCTCCAATGCCAAAATATAAATTAAAAATCAATATTATCATGGTGACATGTACAATCCATACCCTCACAAGGGTACTCCTCAATGTGGATAAGTAGATGCTCCAAATAAACAAGTAAATCTATGGTGAAGATGTTAACCACAATGTCACCACCTCCATGACTCATCAAATCTCCCTATCACTACATCCTAGGCTCCTAGGTCCCTCCCGATCAAACTAAAAGGTGTGATATAAGCATTGTGATTCTCACAAAGAATAAAAAAGTATACCTAAGCCAAGTTTAACCCCACTTTGTCACCAACAAATCATCAACTTCCTCCTTAGAATAATTAGTAACATTTGGGCCCATCCAAAATGTGTTCCCTCTAGAACTCTCCTCTAGAACTCTCTCCCCCATCAACATATGGCCACCCAAGACAACATGTGGGCCATAATATCCAAATATTTTCACTACCATGGTCACCATAGATCACATTTCCTTATACTAGATCACACCAATAGGATGGCACCATCAACCTTTTTCATCCCTCACTCACAGTGAGCCTTGATCAATTCCTCCAAGGTCCTACCCCCTCCTAGTTGGGGCCAACTATCTCCCACCTCGTCACAGAAGGGAAAACCAATCATGAAATATAAGTCCAATAGTGCCAACTCTAGACATTTTCCCTAAATCTCAAAACACTCCTCATCAAGATCCCAAAACCTAGTGATCCTCGTTAATAACACCTCATTAGCACACATAAATGGGTTTTGAACTAGCTTCAATAACCCATACTATGCAAGATGCCTCCCCGCTTCTTGTTTCCCAACCAATCCATAGATCCTTAAAATTTGTCTCCCTCTAGTGAATAGGCTCATTTACCAATCAAAATCAAAGGTAAAAACCACCATCAGTACCACACATATAATAGTTTATTCTTGTGCCATCTATGCATAATTTTTTCCTCATAGGTGTGCACATTGCACAATTCTCCATCCAACATTTTCACAATGTCCTTGCATGGGGGTATTTACCTTCACACTACACAATGCACACCTATTACTTCAATAGTTTCATGTCATGTCACTATTTGCATGGTAACTTTATGTAGTTAGCTAGTTGACCCCTTGAGCGACATAGGAAACTAATGATGGAATAGTTGTGCACCTGCATTATTGTTTCCTCTAACCCTATATGACCTTACATAAACCCTAATGGTATTTTATAAGGGTCATACAAGCCTAAATCTAGGAAAATAAATGGACAAAACTAAAGAGGAGGTAAATACCCTCTTACCTGGTGATCACTAAATTGGATTCTAAAAGTTGAGTTGGCCACACTGAGCTCTGAAAAATATAGGACACTGATAGATCCATGAAACCAAAAATGCACAAATGAATTTTAAATTTCATTCCAAGCCCTGTTAATAATTTAACCCTAATTTTTCACTTTTATCTTATGGGTGCTCACAATATTTTAGTTTAGTGATGTCTCCACCATTGAATTCGTTGTCCCAAAAACTTCAACATGTTGCCATTTATTTATTATGATTAATTACTTTGTTTCAAATCCATTTTTTCCATCAAGTTCTTTTTGTTATACTAAGAGATCACTTTTTTGTGTTTTCTTCACCATTGATTTTATTTTCGTAATCACTTATATGTTGTGATATTGGTTTCATGTGTGAAAGTGCTTCACCTAGTACCCATTCTTTTGTTTTCTACTTTTATTTCTTCATTAGGATCATGGCCACACTTTTGAGTATACTTATTCAAACTATCATATATATATAACAATCCCCATGTATATGTTGCATTTTATTTTATTTTATTTCCATTCTCTAAATATGTCATTAGGACCCGCTCTACTCAAGAAAGGAGTTTATTCCATCCATATTGCATTTCTCCCTTGCTCGGTGGCAGTATGCCAACTACATGGGTTACCCAAAGTGAGCACCCTACTGCATGTTGGAATCCATTCCATTGTTTCCCCACTAGGATTAGGAGTCCATATAATCTAAATCTCAAAGAGATTATTATGCTTCCTTCTCGTTTTGTTGGTTTTTTCGAAGGACTCACAAGCGATTTATATCAAATTGGTATATGATATGGTGTGATTCATCACATGTCATTTTCCCTTCACCTCATCCATACCTTGAAGACCATTTTTATGTTATACCTCCATTCAATATTCCCCCAAGGATATTTCCATTAGTGGCCCACCAATGGTCACAACTTTCATTCACCATCATTCATTCCATTCATCTAGGATCAAACCACTTGGTTTCACTTGTTCATGGAACCTATCTCTTTTCTTGTAATGTATCCATATTCATCCATTATTTTCTTTCATCTATCTTCGACCATTGTAATCCTGATTTGTCTTTTATGGTCTTCAATCCTATTTACACTCAAAGTTATAATCAAAATTCCATTGCTTATTGTTGACCCTATCACTTGGTGTTTCATAATCACTAAACAAGTCATCCTTGTTTTTTATGATTTTCCCAAGGAAATCCTTGAGTCTCTTTCTCGGTGATCATCTCATCATCCATTATTGTCCCTCTTCGTTAGCTACATTTGATTCATGATATGTTGCACCTCATGTTAGTTTCTATAGGGTCTATCATTTCTTGTCTCTAGTGGTTAGGGTTATGTGTTAGTGGGTTAGTATCTTTAGGGTTAGTGAGTTAGGTATTAGGGGGTTAGTTCATTAGGGGATCAAGGATTAGTGGGTTATGGATTAGTGGGTTATGGATTAGTGGATAATGTGTTGGGGATTAGAAGTCAAAGGGTCACATGTTAATGTGTTAGGGATTAGGAGTTAGTGGTTATGGGTATTAGGTTAATGGTTAGTGGGTTAGACATTAGAGTGTTTTTTTTAGAACTAGAGGAATTTGTAATTTCCCTGGATTACCTAGGCGAGACACAAGTTCAAATATATATAGCTTCCACTATAACCCCTAGATTAGTCCCAACAACTTGCAATCCAATGCCTAGCAATAAACTTATGACATAACAAGAGTCAAGAAGTTTGAATACACACGCGCAAGGGGGGTCCCACTCCTGGGGGGGCATCTACCCTTCTAGCCTTATCACAACAAGCCAAAATATCATTGTGGATTTGAACCTGGGTGAGGAGAGTGAGAGACCTACCTCCCAGCCATTCAGGTTAGGTATTAGAGTGTTAATATGTAGGAATGTAAGTGTCAATGAGTTAGTGGTAAGTGTCTTAAAGGTTAGGGGTTAGTAAATGAGTGCATTAGGGTTTAGTTCATTAGTTCATAATGGGTACTTAGTGGGTTAGGGGTTAGTGCATTAGGGTTTAATGCATTAGTTCTTAATGGGTTAGTGGGTTAGGGATTAGTACGTTAGGAAATTAAAGGTTAGTAGGGTAGGCTTAATGGTTTTGAATTTCAAGTAGGTTAGTAGATCAAGAGTTAGTGGGTTAAGGGCCATTAGGTATTAATGGGTTTAGAGGTTGTGGATTAGTAGGTTAAGAGTTGTTAAAGGTTATTGGGTTATGTAATCTAGGTTATTAACATAAAATAATAATTGACATTTAAAAAACTAATATTTGTTAAAAACTTTAATCAAAGGTTTTATTTGTTTAGTTATTTTAAGTTATTATGGAGAACCATGTGACCAAAAGGAGATCTTGATGGAAAATGAGGCATGTTAGGCATGTTTTGGGTCTCTAATTATGATGCCAAAATGCTCATACTAGTGTTTTAATATGTTGTCTCATTTGGGATGCTATCAAAGTTGCTTGTTATATATATGTTAAAGTAGTAATTAATATGACAATCTCTCTTTTAATGTTATAATAAACATAATAATATATTATTTTAGATGTTAGTGTGATGTAAATACAATTCTAGTTATGGGTGAAACAATCTCTGTAATTAATAATGAGAATTAAACAAAATAAAAATTATTTCAACAAGACATTGTGTCAGAAATTTTGCTTAGTTGTTTCTTTGGTAATATTTCCTTTGAAATCTTGAAATGATTGTCCAAGTTTAGGTTCCATAAAAAAAAAGCACACAAATCTATTATGATGGATGGGACAGGACTTGTAACCAACATTGTGATGACTAAACTTGTACCATTGATATTGGTGGACTAAAGGGATTAGCTTGCAAATGGGACATTGTTGATTGTGACCTAATATTTTTGGTATCCTCCATTGATCAGAATTAAACAACTTATAGCTTTTGTGAAAACCAACTGTGATATTTTTATAATCTGAACTTTGTTCCTTTGGTATGAGGTGTTATGAAGTTTATGGGGTTTTGTTTTGTTGGTTAGAAGTGTCATTCCCTTACCATGCTTTATATCATTAATTTCTTGAGGTGCAAGCTAAGTATAATTTTTATAGGTGATATAATTTTTAGGGATTAGGATTTGTAGTGGTTATGTCTTATATTATGGGTTATAATGTACCATGGAAGTGGTTATTTTTTTTGGGATTCATATGGGTTAGGAATGAGATGGGTTATAGGGTTATGGATCAAAGGGTATAGGAATCCATTGTTATTTTAGTTAGATGCAATAGAAGGTGTAAGGATTAGAGATTATATGTCTTTATAGATACCAAGGGTTCTATTAGTTATTAATGGGATATGGGTTATTGAGATTATAGATGGTAGGGGATAGGGAGTGTTAGTATCCTATAATGATAGGAGACCTGATGATTCAGATATGATTGGTGGGTCTCATGATGGAGTTCATGGTTTACTAGTCTTGTTGTCTCTTGAAATAATTTTTCCCAAATTATGGTCATTAGGTAATAGGATGGATCATTAGATGCAAGATTTTTGGGTTAAATGTCTTTAAGATGAGCTTTAGACTTATGTTTTCAAAAAGTGATGAGTCTATACTTTTATTAGAAAAACTTCTAAAATTTCACTTTTTGCAGCTAAGGGCTATTTTTCAAAGCATTCTAAGCGGACAAAAGTTGTTGCTTTCAGTAGCTAAAACAGCATGTGTGAGGTGCTCTAAATTGCCGAAAGAATAGAGTTAGCTAACGGTCAGTCTATCCCGTCAGACTCTCACACCGCCAACAGTACACAGCATCATCATCTCAAGTGTTGCCAAAATTGACTGAAGTGAATCATGATACGATCTGGGCACGTGATTATTTGTCTAATATGATTATTTGGTGAGATCTATTTAACCCTAAGATAATAAATCCGATCATCATAAGCTCGTATCATTCATTTTACCTGATCTATCACATGGTGTTTGTCCTAATCGAATGATGCAGTCATCATTATGATATTATTTTCATTCTATAATTAAGGGTTTGTTATAAAAAAAATGTCATCCAAATATTTCCCCCATATTACGCATCCTTCCTTTGTTTGAGTTTCATTTTTTCCCTCTATCAGTGCCACTATGTCTGCCCAAACCCGATTTTTGCAAGTATTGATTTTTGTTTTACAGGTGAAGAAGGGAGGAGCTCCACTCAGGAAGGAGCTCAATGAAATAACATATTTGGAATCTCACCCTGAGATTTTCCAGATGTTCAGGGATGCATGCTACTACAGGTTTTGTGAAAAACTCCAAGGGTTTCATCAAGGTGTGGTTGAGGCATTTGCATTGACCTTTGATGAAGCTAAGGCCAAAGTTGGAACAATTGAGGTATAGGTTGATGAAGCAATCGTTGCAGCAGCAACAAAGATGCCTAGGACTGGTGAAAGATGGTTCAAGTCAACCACTACCAAAGACATTGAGTTCAGGTCTTATCTCAAGCCTAAACACAAATGTATTACTTTGAAGAAAGACATCCCTAGATCCTACTTGGAAGAAAAGTGGAAACACTTGCTCAAATCCATCCAGGAATACATAACATGTGAAGGTGGATATGGTAGAGTAATGTTCTACCATTTCAAGCTCATGAACCATTTCACAGGTAGATGTCCTTTGAATCTGCCCTTCTACCTTCACAGAAGCTTGATAAAAATGACACACCAGGTCCAAGCCATACCTAGCAAGGTGCAAGGTAGACTTTCTCATCACAGTCTTATCAAACTCATAATGCTTCAAGAATTTCAGAAGAGGGATAAGAGTTGGGAGTATCTTCTTTTCTGGGGTGAATTTGAACCAGAACCCCAACCCAAACACAAAAAGAAAACTTTGTCCACTAATTCTTCAACACCACAGAGCAGTAAAAGGAAAAGAAGAGCCATTTCCCTAGTAATTGCAGAGGAGCCAGCATATTCTTCCAAGTCCAAGAAAGCCAAAAAGATGCTTGATTTAAGCCAAGCAACAGAAGGGCAAACTAGTGCCTCTGGTAAAAACGTTTTGAATATTCCTTATTCAGATTCAGAGGAGGATTTAGAGTCAGTAGAAGGAGAGGCTCCTGAGCAAGATGCTTTTGAAGAAGCACCTATTTCACTAGAGTTTCCAGACTTGGAGATTCCTGAAGCATCAACAAGTAAAGGAAAGAAGTCAGCATCAAAGATTGAAAATATTAAAAAATAAATATCAGAGATGAAGTTGCTTGAGAGGGTCATTAAATCCAAAAACCAGACTATAAGCAACACATCATATGAGGTAAGAGATTGTTTTGAAAGGTTAGCTAAAATGCATGTAAAGGAACAGAAAAGGAATAAGAAATTGCTCAAGGAAAATCGTAGATTGCTTAAAATGGTTAGAGGTTTAAGGATCAAACTAAGGCTTAAAAATACTAAGCCAAGAGCACATCCTGATTTAAAATCTCTAGCAGAAGTTGCTGAGAACCTAAATAAGTATCCTAAAGAATAGGTAGATTGAAGAAAATCCATTTTTGCAGTTTTGAAAGGTGGAAAACTCAGGATTTTCGGCAGCTTATTTGTTTTCCTCAAAACGTTGTTAGTTGTCGAAAGCTATGTTTTCGATAGCTAATCCTACTCTGTTTTTCACCTGTAAGCCACCGAAAACGCAAAAACTGGAAGAATGCTCATATTTTGCTCAGATCGGATATTTTTGTTTCCAGATCGTCTGGGAGGGGTTCCAAATGAAAGATAAAGATTCAAAGGATACAGATCATTATCCATTTCCAGTTGTTGAGGTAGATACTAAGGCAAGAAGGTTAAGTGGCTTTTCAATTTTTGGTCAAAGAAAAAACTACTTATTTGTCAAAACAGGATTTCGAAATGCCTTGTCATCACTTGGAAAGTTATTGAATATATCAGATAGTGTTGAATGCAGTTGAATATTGTTGAAGATCTAGTTGACAAGGGTTGACCCTTAAATCAAGACTAGATTTGATATAGCATACTAGTTTTGATTTTATTCTATTTTAAATATTTCAGATCCATTTTTATAGGATCTTGAACTGTTATGTAAAGGCTATAAATCCTACAACTTTTATGAAAGAAATGGTTGGGACTTGTGATGATTAAAATGTAAAAATGCTCATAGGATGAAAATGACTTTATGAAGGAATACAAAGGCACTAGATTTCCAGATTCTTGTGTTGTGTTTTAGTGGTGAAGTTTTCTCTGATGTAACTCGTTATTTTTTGTTTCTCATGCTTTTCTTTCTGTATTGTCTACGAGAAGATAATGTGAAGGATTTGTTATTGGCACCCTGTGCTAGCTCGAGACAATATCTATGTTTTCTTCCAAGTTTGAAATGCAGAATTCAGATATACTTTTCTCTACATTTGAAATAATTTTCAATTTATTCTTATTTTCCATTTTATAAGCTCAAGGATCCACTAGCATGATTACCCTGCCTGGTCATATTTTGTCTTGGTTATTCATTTATCATTGTCTTTACCTTTGAATCCATTTTTCCCAATGGTCCTTTTCCATGTCTCAACCAAAACAATTCAAAATCCATAAACAAACCCATGCTTTGCATAACTAGCCTAATATCTTATTCCCAAAAAAACTATATTAGAAAGAGAGATCCCTCTCTAAGTCTTGGATGGCTAGATCCAAGACTCGAAGTGGTTTTGATGTTGCCTTTGTGACTGCCTCCACGGCCTTGGGATAATTACAGAGTGCTAACAGGGAGGTTATATTAGGGTTTATAAGCTTAAGACTCTAGTGGCCCTGAAAGTTTAAATTTTGTTGAAGACCTTGATTACATATATAGCATCCAACAAAAAACCCACCTGGTCAAAAGAAGTGTTTGTGTGTTCAACATTAGGGGTTATTGGTTTACAGGGTTAGCGATTACTAGGTTAGATGTTAGTCAATTAATTTTCATTAGGAGTTAGTAGGTTAGATGTTAGTCAATTAGTTCTCATTGGGGATTAACGGACAAGTGACCATTAGTGGTTGGGTTTTAGGGGTTATGGATTACTCTCTTGGTGGTTTAGGGATCATTAGGGGATATAAATTTAATTGGTTGGTGTGTTAGGGATATTGGTTAAATCTCAATTAATCATTTAATAGGTTAGTAAGTCAGAATTTATTGTGTTAGTGCTTAGTGGGTTAGGATTTAGCGTCTTAGTTGTCATCTAGTTAGTGCTTAGTGGGATAATTTCCATCCATGGTTAATGGGTTAGGGTTATGTGTTAGTGGGTTAGTATTTTTAGGGCTAGTGAGTTAGGTATTAGGGGGTTAGTACATTAGGGGATCAAGGATTAGTAGGTTATGGGTTAGAGGATAATGTGTTGGGGCTTAGTTGTTTCTTTGGTAATATTTCCTTTGAAATATTGTAATGATTGTCTAAGTTTAGGTTATGTTATCACTCCAGGAAACTCTCTTAGGTTGTATCTCAGAGATGCCTAGTAACTTAATTACTTTTGCAATGGTTTTCTCAATAAGGGGTAATTTTTGGATCAAGATGAATATCTAGCTCACTGGATTGTATCCTCAAGACAGTCTAGGTATAATCAAACAGTACAAGGCCTTCAATAGTAATTATCAGATAGGTTGTGAATCAAATGGATAAAGAAACTAATCTATGGACCAGAACATACATAAAACAATATATATGATGGGTCAATAAACTAGCAGTGAATGCTTATGATCCTTTATTAATAATAAAAGGTAAGATGATAGTCACCATAGAATATTAAACAGAGACAAAGAATAGCATTCAACTCATAATCATAGAACAGAGATGAAAAGGAAGTCTGACAATAACAATGAAGGAAAATTGCAAGCTGAATATATTTAAGAAAATGTTTGTATCACAATAGCAATATGGTTTAGAACCCAAAATAGAACCCTTGGTTCCTCAAATGTTTTTGGCTTTATAGCCTTTACAAATAGTATCTAGATCCTAGGATACTGATCGAATTTACCAAGAATAGAAAGTCAATAACTGACCCAAGAAAATAGGCAGAGATCCTATAAAATAGGTCAATTCCTGATTTTAGGTAATCTTCATGTCCTTCAAACTCTTCAACAGATGTAGTAATCCTTCCAAGGCTGATGGATCTTCATAAGATATGAGAGAAGTAAAAAATGCCACCTGTTGGCAACAAAACTGTTTTTTCCCAGAAAATAGCTAACCAATTTGGCCTTTCCACCATGTTGGGCATCTCCAAAATCAAAACAGACTCTTGATAAGGATGTCTTTAATTATTATCTATCAATTGGAACTGTTCATGAGGCATTTGGATAAGAAAAACTTGGATCTATGCAAAAACACTACCTTTCTACCCTGTTAGTGCTTTCGGTGGTTAGAATAGACAAAATCTGGGTCAGTTAGCTACCGAAAGCTCGGCTTTCGGTGGCTAATGAATAGTTGAAATGTTCGCCTAAGCCACTGAAAGTTTTGTCTTAGTGAAAATTAACAAAATTGCACAATACCTTTTGTCTTAGCTTTAAACACCTTATGGTTGATGGACGAAAGCCTTTGCATATTGATCAATTTCTGGAATGGTTGTAGGATTGTTGGCTGCCTCTGGATCATTCAGATGGATGTTTTCATCTGCTAAGGTTTCAATATTAGCAGGTGTTTGAGGCCGAGGTATTGAGGACCTAGCTTGCAACCTTAATGATCTGACCTTTTTCTTCAAATCCATAGATACTCTCCACAGACTGTTGTAGTCTTTTACAATCTTCTTCTTCTTTTTCTTTTCTTTATACTTTCATATGCCAATATTTCTAAGGTTGCACTGCTCTCTGCAAAATTCTTTAATATAATTTCATATCTAGTTTCAATTACCCTCTCTAGCACTTCCTGTTGCTCTATCTTCTCTCTGAGTTTTTTAATCTTCTTTGATCTGTCTTTCTTTGACTTGCCAGATGATGCCTCTGCAACTTGCATTTCATTTTCCTCTTTGGGTGTAGGTGATGGAAGATCTCCATACCTCATTGTGAATGGATTTACATACACTGTATCTTCATGTCATGTGGTAGCTGGATCTTCATGCCCTATTTCAACTTGGTGCTTTTCATGTCTTGTTTCAAACTGGTGCTCTTCATGCCCTGTTTCAAACCGGTGCTCTTCCTCCTCCGAGTCTGTATAGGGGAGATTAAGAACCCTCTTATTTATTGGGGACTCTACTGCCTTCTCTGCCTCCTTTCTAAACTCCAATTTTTTCTTAGTCCTTCTAGGCTTAGAGGGTGGAGAGGGTTGATCAACTGCAACTGGATAGATGTCTCTCCTCTTCCTCTTTCCACTTCAGGGAGTAGAAGACTTACTTGAAGAAGGACTCTTCCTATCTTCTGGTTGTACATCAGTCTGACATTCGTTCCAAAACAAGAAATAATTCCGTTCTTTCTTCCTTCTATGCAGCAGCTCACAAACCAAAAGCTTAATCAAACCATGATGAGATAATCGACCTGCAACTTTTCTTGGCTTTGCCTTGACTTGATGAGCCATCTTAGTCAAGCTTCTATGGAGGTAATAGGGTAGATTGAGTGGGCTTCTACCAATGAAATGGTTCATGAGTTTAAAATGGTAGATCATCACCCTATTGTATCTACCTTCATAAGTTATATAAACAAGAATGGATTTTAATAATTGTTGCCATTTATCTTCAACAAAAAACATAGGAATGTCTTTCTTCCATACCAAACACTTGTGATATGGTTTCAAGTAGGACCTAAATTTAATATCCTTTGTGACAATGGTTTTGAACCAATTTTCTCATGTCTTGGGAAGCTTTGTCACCTCAGCTATGAGGGCTTCATCCACCTAGAATTCATCTTAACCGATGACTACTTTTCTTCCATCGAAAGTCAGAGCAAAATCTTATGCCACCTACTGGTGAGAGCTATGCAATTTTTTACAAAAATTGTAGCAACCTGCATCCCTAAAAAGTTGACATACCTCCAGGTGCGATTCCAAGTAACTAATATCATCAAGATCCTTCCTTAGAGCTGGTCCTCCTTTCTTCATTTGTTGAAATGTTCCTGTACACCTGCAATTGGAAAATTGGGCTTGGAGAAAAAATACACAATGTAGAATTAAGAGGGTTTGGCTCGGTTGTGAAAGGGACAAGAAGTATGGGGTATGCATTAAGGAGTTCGCATTGATTACAAGGGATGCGAAAGAGGGGCTTAAGATTTGAAACAATCATGATTGTTAACTAATTGATGGGAAGTACACAGCCACGTGATTTGATGAAACAACAACTTGAAAAGATTCGATATATCACATAGAAATGAGATCCAAGTCTCTAAACGGTTTTCCTCCTGTCTTTTTGGCAACCAATTGCAATTATAAAACCTCAATCCCGACGGTTCAGACGTGTGAAAGGACGTGTTGACTCATTCCAAGCTCCTGTGATTTCGGTGGCTAAAATAGCCTCAAATTTCTCGTTTAAGTTGTTGAAAGCTAAGGCTTTCGGTGGCTTAGAAGCACTTTTGGAAAAGCACTTAACCACTGAAACCTGTGATTTGACCTTTTTGAAATAAAAACCAAAATCAATGTTTTTCAAACTTTATTACAAACATAAGACTCTCAAAAATGAACCTTAAAAATTTTAGAAAATTATTTTTCAATTAGTTCCTATCACCTAAATGAACGAAATTGACTGTGTTATTTTAGGAGATAACAAGTTCCACAAAAAAAAAGCACACAAATCTATTATGATGGATGGGACAGGACTTGTAACCAACATTGTGATGACTAAACTCATACCTTTGATATTGGTGGACTAAAGGGATTAGCTTGCAAATGGGAAATTGTTGATTGTGACCTAATATTTTTGGTATCCTCCATTGATCAAAATTAAACAACTTATAGCTTTCGTGAAAACCAATTGTGATATTTTTATAATATAAACTTTGTTCCTTTGGTATGAGGTGTTATGAAGTTTCTAGGGTTTTGTTTTGTTGGTTAGAAGTGTCATTCCCTTACCATGCTTTATATCATTAATTTCTTGAGGTGCAAGCTAAGTATAAGTTTTATAGGTGATATAAGTTTTAGGGATTAGGAGTTGTAGTGGTTATGTCTTATATTATGGGTTATAATGTACCGTGGAAGTGGTTATTTTTGTTGGGATTCATATGGGTTAGGAATGAGATGGGTTATAGGGTTATGGATCAAAGGGTATAAGAATCCACTGTTATTTTAATTAGATGCAATAAAAGGTGTAAGGATTAGAAATTATATGTCTTTATAGATACCAAGGGTTCTATTAGTTGTTAATGGGATATGGGTTATTGAGATTATAGATGGTAGGGGATAGGGAGGTTATATTAGGGTTTATAAGCTTAAGACTATAGTGGCCCTGAAAGTTTAAATTTTTTTGAATACCTTGATTACATATATAGCATCCAACAAAAAACCTATCTAGTCAAAAGAAGCCACAAAGAAAACCATGGATTAGGCCACCTCTACCTTTGAATACTAGTCTAGTGACTTCATTGTCATCTAACAAGAGTACCACTAGTGATAGTGTGAAACTAAATGTCAATGTAGTCATTGTTTTAGCTAAGATAGCAATTATAGTTCCCCTTTCAAAGATAATCAAGATTCCCTCACAAATGGACAAGGTGAAGAAGTATCTTAATCTAGAAGCAACAAAATACCAACCCTTAATTTTGAAATCCATTCATCAAGATAGGAAAAACATGAGTCATGCACCTTTCTTCATAACCTTGGTACTAAATGAAATTATTCTTCATCAATGTATGTTGGATTATAGGGACTCAACCAATGTAATTTCATTACAATTCATGAACCAATTAGGTGTAAAGACTACAACACCATATTGGAACATATGTGGTGTGGATAGAGAGAAATCAAGGGGTGTGGTCTTATCAAGGATCTGAAGCTTAGTCAAGCTGCATATTCAGACATCTTTCTATTGATGGATGTGATAGTCGTAGATGTACCAAATGCTTGGGGAATGTTATTGTCCGAAAATTGGGCTACATGTTTAGGTGGTAATATTCAAATGGATTTATCTTATGCAACCATCCCAACTTGTGAGGGTACTTATGTCACACTTCATAGGGAACCAGCGATGAGATACCAAGTTGAATATCGATGATTAAAATCAATTGATATGGGAATAAAATGATTAAAATCAACTGGGGAATCTAATCTCATTATATTAAAAGTAAAATGAGCATATGTTCCTAAGAATTAAAGGTTTAAAATGCAGAAATGCAATATGGGATACCATGGAACTATTTGATGATTCTGCAATCGAAGTAGTTCCTAGAGAGAAAAATTGTGTTGTTGACGCACTAGTATGAAATATATATTTACTTTTGATCCAGCCCTAGGATGATCAAAATATGAAATAACACTACTCTAGATTAAAATATGGACATTGAACATCTCAATTTGATACTTTGCAAGCTAGTTGGACCTTCAGTCAAATACAAATATGAAACTTGGAATCATTAACATATC
>CBVK0103409742.1:0-11175 GCA_900067695.1 Picea abies | reverse complement strand
TAATTATTATTACAATTTATTATATTTATTATGATTATCATTTTTATGTTCGTAACAAGCTTTCAAGATGAAACAAACAAGCTGTGAGTCCCTTCTTGCAAAATGCCTTGTCAAATTATTTCAAAGTGGAGTCGCCAGATGACCAAGTTTACTTCAGACAAACAAGGGCATCAAACAAAGCAAAATCAAGAAAGAAAACAAAGGTTAGATTTATTAAGTTAGGAACAAGTATTGGATACCAGTGAGTGCTTCGTCTCCAAGATGTTCAAGCTGTAACCTCCTAGGTGGAAGGCGGTTTATCCTCCTCCTATAAACCTGTTCGGGTTCAGGAAAAGGACAAAACAATCCTTGTGCAGTCCTCCTAGTAGTATACCTCTTGACAGAATTATTCAATGGAGTCGCCACTTGAAAACGATTCACACAAAGCTAACCAATAAAGGTTCAAAGAATTTTTAAGGACTAAAGTTTTTATTACTTAGTTCTAAAAAATAAAGAATAAGTTAAGTCGGTTAGACCAAGGATAAATGACTTATCCCCGGCAACGGCGCCAAAGATGTTGCCGTCCTAATGCACACTTGCTAACGTGAGCTAAGTCCTGCTCACTTAGTGTGCCCTCGGAGACACAATGTATAGGTTCCAAGCCCACACTGTCACCTTGACTGGAACCTCTTCCGTCTAGGCTTACTCCTAGGGAAGCCAAGGGGGGTTGTCCCTAAGTTGCTAAGTTAATTTTATGTTAAGTGTTCTAGGAGTTAGTTTTATTTTGTTATAGGCCAAAGGGAAAACTAGCCTATGATGACAAGCAGCAATGCAAGTGCAATTTTATGTCTAAATGAGAGTCAACCCTTTCCCTAAGTCAACTAAGGACTAGTGCCTAATGTTGGGCTATGGGGTCAACTATGTTTGAGGGTGGTTTGTTACAAAAGTCTTACAATTTAATCAAGTAAACTACCCCAAACAAAGATTATTTCAACTTACAAATAAATACAAAGTATTACAAAGTTTACAAAAGATGTACAGATAAATACAAGATAGACAAATGTAAGTGTTCAAAGTTGCCAAGCATGCCCCAATAGCACTTACTCTATTGGACTGCCTTCACTGGCTACAACCACACAAAACACTCAAGAATCAAGAGAAGTAATGCCTCTCCAAGTGGGATGCTCAAAACTTCCTTGACTCACACCACAACAACAATTGATTAATGAGATATTCAAGATAGTAAATCAATGTGTCACATCAACATGAAAGATAAAGACAAGTAGCTGCAAGAAAAGTGATATAGCAATGAGATGATCACTAGTTATGTTTGCCTATCGATACATCTACTTTCCCCCAAACATACACAAGTGATCTATGCAACTAAGTGTTCTTTCTTAAGAATTTTAATTTCCCACCCCCTAGACTAGATGTTTGTCTCAATCTTTCTTCTTCACCAAATAACTGCCCGGTGCTCAAGATAATGGGGCTATGAGTCCCCACCCTAGCTTCCAAGGTCAGCCCGTCACCCAGTAAGAAGTAGTCCTGACACGGGATCTCCCCAACGAAATCACGGGACGGTCCCCCGCCACTTCCGCCGCACTGTCCTTCTTACCCGTTTTAGATGGTGGAGGGAGATGATTAAGACCCCTAAAATGTTACTAAAGGTTATTAGGACCCTCGGGTGGGTCTTTAAGTGTGTTGGGTGTATTTTTAATGAGTTTTAGGCACTTTTAGTTTAGTTTTTTAGCGTATGGCCGTGAGCAAAAGTATGAAAAACGAGTGCTTGAAAATATGTAATTACACCACCATCAACATGTAAAGATATAGCAAAATGATAGCATAATGTTTAAACCATTTAGATAACCATCACATGAAAGGAACTAACAAGATATTGAACCATGAAACTATAAACCATCACATGTAATGTTACTTGTAACTAAAATGAAAAATGAAGCTTAAACACTTTAAATGATTTAAACCTTAAGCAATTGATAGATGATGTATGAAATGCTTGCAATATGTTAAAGTGTGAAGGCTTAAAATGTGAATGAGGCCGTGAGCAATTAGTGCTAAACCATGAACAAATAAACCATGAACATAAATCACATATATGCAAACCTTGTATGTGCTAAACCATGAGAAGGCCGTGAGCAATATGTGTGAAGTAGGCCGTGAGTGTTAAGCAAAAGGTGAGGCCGTAAGCATATGAAACATTAAACCACCAAATAACAAAATGTGAGATGCTTGAAAAAGCCACTAGGCCGTGAGCAACTAAACTTGTGAAGTGGGTGCTTATGTGAGCAATTTAGGTGTTAGAAATATGAAGTATTCAAATCATAAGCATCAACTCATAAACCTTATATCTTATGTGCCCTAACCAATAAGCATTAAACCAAAAGTGTGCAAGATATGAGTGGAAATGAAACTAGGCCGTGAGCATAAAGTGACTTAGGCCGTGAGCTAAAAGGTGCTAGGCCGTGAGCATAAAGTGTGTGAAGTGCTAGAATGAAGATTAGGCCGTGGGTGTTAAGTCAATCAGCTAGGCCGTGAGCTTTTTGTAACTAGGCCGTGAGCTTTTTGTAACTAGGCCGTGAGCATTTATACTATGAACACATGAAGCATCAAACCATCTAAAAATATGTGATATGCTAGCAATAGATAATAGGCCGTGAGCTCCAAGGATGTGTGTGCTTAACCCAAAAGACGTGAGCAAAAGATACAAGTGTTAAACCACATGTTAGGGCAAGAGCTTAAAATGCACTTAGGCCGTGAGCTTAGGTGAGCTAGGCCGTGAGCTAGATATACTTCAAAATGTGTTCTACAGGTCAACCATCACCACATATAAGCTATGCTAAGTCTAATAGTGAAAGAGCTTTTAAAAGATAGAAGAAACTTAGCTAGCAAGAGATCTTAAACCATCACAATTTCATATGTACTTTAGGATTAGCTAAATAACTTGAGATGTAAAAGATCTAAGACATTACAACTATATCTAAGTCATCTAGCCATTCAACATGTAAAGTAAGAGCATATGAAAGATTGTAAGAAAAATGAACTTGCAAATGAAGAACTATCTAAGATATATCAACTTATAATCATGAAAATCACCACAAGTTAACTTTCCTTAAGCCAAGGCGATTTTGGGGATGGCTTTCCCAAGGTGCCGACAAGTGAGGTTAACACTATTAAGACAAACTTGCACAGAAAAGGAGGGCATTGAGTCTTATGTCCTTCACATACATGAAGAGACTAGACAAGCTGCTGGCTTACTCCTCAGGCAAGAACTATCTTAGCATTGTTAACATACATTAGATTAATTTTATGAACAGAAATGAAAGAACTCAAAAAGAAAAACACCACTACAATGGTCAAGGTGGTGGCAAGCCTCCCGATTTTGACCAAAGAGGGTAGCTTATTAATACAATAACAAATAGGAGCTAAACTAAGTTATATGAACAAAAGAATGACTAATCTAAGTTAGATTTGATTTTAGGATCCAAATGACTTAGAAAATATGAGAAGAACTTAGAAATATGAAAGAAGGAAGAGGAGAGATGTTACCCAAACCAAAGAAGAGTTGCTTGGGAGGCCTCCTAGGTGTTTGTATGTAGCTTAGTCCTCAAAATATATCGCTGTCCTGCAAAAACAGCAAGCAAAAGCTTGCTGGAAATGCTGCAAAAACACCAAATATTATAACAGAAATTTCTGTGTATACACAGAAAATTTCCAGCAAAGAGATATGTTATAAAAAATTGATTTTGTGACTTATCTAAGAGTTAGAAAGCTACAGAAAATGATATGGAATGATAGCAATATATCAGATGTAAAAGAACAGCAAGGAGTTTGTGCAAGTAGTGGTTGTAATTTGCTCTAAAGTCTCCTCCAATCCACAACCTGTGAGACAAACCTGCAACTCAAACACAATGTAGATCTATAGCAGCATAGTATGATTGATTAGTATAAAAATCTGAACTAATTCATGATCCTATCTAATCATTCAATACATAAATCATCAACACTAATGTATATTTGATTTACCTCAATAAACTAATTTACCAAAGAATGCTTGCATATAAATCACAAAATGAGAAAGGAACAATATCACCTCATATGATTTTGATCACAAGACTAATCTTAGAAATCCAAAATGTCCTCCAAAGATTTCTTTATTCATCCAAAAGTGTGAGAAGATTGGGCAACTAATTGCTCCAAAATCTCAAGAGAAAATGAGTGAGTGGAAGTTGGCAAGAAGCAAGAAGATGGCAAGAATTTGGTAGCATAACATTAGCTCAAAGAATGGTAAGGAAAAAGTGAGGGGAAGGCTTCTCTTTATACCTCTAGAGGTCAAAAGAAGCGATTTGGATGAGCTCCAAGTGTCAAATCAAGAGCTAGAGCACAAATCTCTAAGAGAGGGGCGCCCAAGCTAGGGTTTTAGTCAAGCAATGATGAGAGGGTGAGGTGTAAGGGTTGGATAGGTTGTTTATCCACTCAAGAAGGGTGCACTAGGCACTTGAGGAGGACCCACATGCTAAGAATAGCAAGTGGAGTGAGTTTGGGTGAGTTGGAATGAAGTTCCAACCAAAGGGGGCGCACCAAAAGGAGGGCGTGAGCTTTTTGGGAGAGGTAGAGTGATGGTTAGGTTAGGTTTAAGGTTAGTTTAGGGTTTTGGTAAGTCTAGGGGGGCGCTCCACATGTGTGGAGTGTCCTTTCAGCTTTCTATGCAAGATTTTGGGGGATTTGGTAGTTAGTGGGTCGTTTTTCCCCTTAGGGCAAAAATTAGAAAGTTGGAAAAGTGAATTAAGAGGTTGAATTAAGTTGGGAAAAGGTTAGGATGGGTTTGGGTAGGTTAGGAGGGTCTAACTTGCCACTTTCCACCTTACATTCACTCACTAACTCAAAATTACAATGGTTTTTGACATTTGACTAATGTCATTTTAGCAATTAAAATTGCTGTTTTGACTCTGACTGACTCTGAGTGGGCTAAGACATAGCAAAACTTGCCCGACTGAGCTGAAACTTGGTCTATGGGTGTAGGGGGTGCTATTCCATTTCTTTTGAGCACAAATACCCCTATCAAAATCCCCAAGACGAAGTTTTTACAATATAAACTCAAAAAATAATTAATTAATTAAATTATTAAAAATTTAATTAATTAAAAAAAAACCTATCTAGACTCTACGAAATTCCACGAAACTTTAGACACTGTCTGGCATGGTCATTTGCAACATTCCTAACAAGGTTACCAATAAATGAGACCATCAGAGCACCTTCCACCACTTTGGAGGAAGTCAATGGAGGGAAAAACTCAAGGGAAGTCGGCCAAGAGCTTGTCTGGTCGACAACCTGAGAATAAAAAACCCCCGATGAAAGGAACTCCCCTAATGGATCACCCAAGGTACATGATCCATGCAGACTTATTACATTATTAACCCACGCAGGGGTGCGGAAATTCCGTTTACAAAAATTTGTGCTGAGTAATCAGATACCCAAGTAGAACCATCACTGTCTTCATAAAATATGCATCTGGTGATGCATCTTCACGGCACGTGAGTTGACCACCGTTGCTAAATGGGCGGTCAACACTCCCCTAGGGTTTCATCCTTGAGGCCTTGCCTTAGCAACACCTCAAGGTCTAACCCTCTTGTCCTTGGTCTTATTATTTCCACTTGATCCTTCAACTTTTGACTCCATTAACTTTCAAGACAATTATCTAAGGCCTCCTTTATCTTGAGTAACTTGATCACAACTTCAAACCTAATACTTTGAACAAACCCTAACTATACTAACCCTAGACTAAGACTAACCTTGCTAACTCATTGCTGCCGTCATCTTTTGTTATCAACATCATTGTGCAGCTATCGTTTTACTTTTAAGCAATTGGATGGTTGTTTAAGGCATTATCTAAATAAAGTGTTAATTGTTACATTGAATGCCAAGTTTCTTTAGCATTTATTGAAGAAGTGATATTGTAAGTCATTGCTATTATATAAACATTGACTTCATCAATATTTATTGCTCAATTGCTTATGTTCAAGAAAGTCATTGATTATATGAAGTACTAACCAGCAAGCAAGCTTGCATATGCATCGTTTTATTGTTGTCTTGTTCTCGGGTAGGTGATCTTATTGGTTATTACTTCCGGTTATATTTATTGGCTGTAAGCCAGGACTTTCTGATCAGGTGGTAACTTGTGAGTGGGATTACTATCACTCAGCCTTGCTAAAACCCTTTGCCTTCTCAAAAACCCAAGTTACCGGGGACGTCTCCCCCGGGCTTTACCTCCCTAAAAAGAAAGAACCTTCCCATCGAGGTGACAGTGGGTGGGATTGGTTCAGTTACGCTAGTTTTTTCCTCTTATCATCCGTCTTTTATCCTAACTACAAACTGCGCGATAACAGGCCTCATCATGCCTTCCTACTTGGATACTTAGTTTGCTCATTATGTTGGATATGCCAGAACCAAGCTTGGATTCAAATTGCATTGTGTCAATTTAGGTTCACTCTATATTTTTTAGAAGTTTTTTGGGAATGTTCATCTCCTTCCACCTTTATTTCTTTTTCATTCAGAAATTTAAATGAAGATATCCTATCCAACAATATCATCAATTGTAAGTCGGTTTCTCAAAGTCAATGTTGTATGCTTTTCCTTGTCGTCAATGTTAAAGCTATTTGCTGAAGTGCATTTGTTTAATGGCAAAAGGACATCTTGTAGGAACTATAAGTGAGTGCATTAGTTACATTGTAATGGGTTACAATAGAACCGAAATCCGTTTGAAAATGGATCTGTTTGGGAAACTGAGCACTTTATCTCCTAGATAAAAAATATCAAGCTTTTCAGAAATAAAAACTCAACACCTTTTGCACCTTGTTTGATACATTTGATTTGGAATTACATTTACCTTAGCTCTTGTGTCTGTCTATAGTTGCTATTATTGCTGTGAATCTACTTCCTTTTGTACCTTTTACAGTTCGATATGCTTCATTATTTTCTTTGGAATTGAAAATATTCTCTCACTATTGTGTCCTTGTTTGTAAATTTTTTTTCCATATTTGTTTTTGGTCCATGGAAAAAAATTGTAATTTTTATTGAAAGATTGAATGAAAATTACATCGCTCAGGTGCATAATGCACTTTCAGGCATATAAAACCTATTTTCCTCCAAGTCCTTGTCTATAAAAATATTCACAGTGCCTCTCCATTTCCTTTTATAGTTCATTAGTGTTACATTGTTTCTGAATGATTGTTGGAAACTGGCATGGATTGGTTGTACTACTACTGCAATATTTAGCTTAATTCTTGTTTCAAATGTCGACTTCTCAAGGTTTAGAGTGGTTATCAAATCCATCTTTTGATCAGTCATTTGTGTATTGTGTATGTGCTTTAAAAGTAAAAAAATATAATCATGGATCATAATTGGAGTTGTTACTATTTATTTTTTCCTCATTGAATGGATATGTTAATACAACAGAAAGTTTTCTTGCAGGGATATCCCATTTAAGGCTTTCAAATGTTTCATGTGCATATGCCCTGAGGATGCCTCGTCGACCATCAGTCTCTGAATTTTCTGGATCAATGCTTACGATGCACAAGCAATCATCCCATACATTGCAAATGACAGCAGATGTTCCTGTTGATTCAAAACCAAAGCCATGGTTGCTGGTGGGATTAGGAAATCCTGGCAAACTATATAACGGTACCAGGCACAATGTATGGGTTCACTTTCTCTCTGATATACATTCTTATTCTTTCATCTCTACTCATATGCTATTTAGTATTCATATCTTGATCTATGGCATGCTTTATTTGTTGTTTCTCCTTGTTTGTCCTTTTCTCAATGAGGCATTTTAATTATTTTCTTTGTCTAGTGTACACAATAGAGGGAGATCAGAGATTATTTCCCCTAATAGTCTGTTCTCTTTTAGAATTTTCTATTTTAATATAGGGCTGGATTGAGCTCATTTCATGCTCATACTAAATTTGTAGTTGCATTAATTCTGGATTTCCACAAGGGAACCTTTTGAACAGGGCATCTATTTTCTTCTAGGAGCTTGAAACTTCAATACAGGTTCTACCCTAATAAAGAGGTAAGGCAACAAACATCTATCCACAAGGTTTGTGAAGTTGCTTCCTGTTATCACTCAAATCTGCTCTGGGCAAACCTGGGAGACGACTATGATTAATTAGCCCAAGTTCACCACTAATTACTCCATTCAGATTGGTGCTTTTCTAGTCATAGTGGGGCGTCCCTAGGGTTCATGCACTATCAATCACTTAGAAAAATATGCATGGTTAGTATGAAATATTAGCACATAAAATAATTTCCCTTGGTATGCGTGCAAGCAACCAAGGACATAGGAATGTTTATAATTATATAATATGAGAGAATTCCAATTCATACCGATAAATATAAAAGACGGAAAGAAGATGAATGCATGCTTTAAACGATCAATACAATCAAAGTAAAGGCACTTAGGCCACCCACACCAATGCACAAAACAAGACTTTTGAACCATTGAATTCGAAAATCCGTGAAAAAATTTCATAGTCAAACTCTATCACTGTATTAGTCATGTTATCTCTCGGATTCTCCCTAGAGGAAAAGTCCCAACCTCTCCAAGGGGAAAACCTATGGACACAAACAAGTAGGCCGCCCACTGTCACCTCAACGACCTTGCCTCTGCACTTCTAGGCTAGGGTTACTAACCTAAGGGGGGAATCTCGAATGGTCGAACTAAGTCCTATCGTTGTAAATGAACTAAGTCCTATCGTTGTAAATGAGGAAGGGTGAGGACAAAGACTAGAATTGACTTAGATTTAACTTCTCTAGAGGATTGATTCAAGGAAACAAGAGAAGACAGTACCGGATAATGCTTGGAAGTTTAAATGTTCGTTTTGCATCGCATGCCATTCATAGTCTATCATTCATTCATGAACAACTCAAATATCAAATGGTCAAGTGTTTTCGAGTATTTATTATATTTGTCTTCTTCAATGTGCGTCAAAGATTCGTTCGGTAAGTGCTATTTCTTTATGTGATCAGGCAAGTGCTTGTAAAATCGATTCTGGGTAAGACAAGAAAAGAAAAGGTGGCTTCCAGTCAAAAGGTGTGCCTTGTGCTGCAACCCTCAAAGATACTTGCAGGTTTGAACACGCACGGTACGAGAGAGTAATCTTCCCGAATGCTGTTTTCGGTGCACTATAATAGTTCGGTGGTCGAATGGTTGGTTTCAGGTTGCCTAGGGGACTTCTGATATACTTGATGGTACGTGGAAGTAATATTCGGGTTTGGGTGTTGTCTAATGCAATACTACTTGAATGGGTACCAATATGGGTTAAAAGGACTTCCAACAAGGCGAGACAAAATCTCAAGCCTCCTAAACTCTCATGTATCCATGTGTGTGTTTCTACCAAGCTGTGGTTTCATATACTTAACGACAACTCCCTGCCGATCTTTATAGACGTCAGAGCACGTCTCTAGCCTAAAATTGATAATGGTCTTGCCCAAAACATTATCCATGATCATAGCTTGCATGAAGTGCTAAAAAAAAAGAAACAAAATATCATTCACATCCATGTATTGTTCATCATTGATCATAAATTAAAGCATTTATTCATTCACGAGAATATACTTATGAAACCAATCGCAAATGACCAATAAAAGTACAACACAAGATTCAATTCAACTTTTGTTTAATTCAATGTATTCTGGTTATACACCCACATGAAAGTATGAGCTTTATTCTATCTCAAACCATTTATAACATTAAATCAATGAATGACCAAAGAAAGGTAATAAAAGTTCCCAAGCAAGGTTGATAAGTTAGTCATCACTTGTTAGTACTTACACATAATTTTTATGGTTCACTCACAATCATCAAACAATATGAAGAAATAAAATGCTAGAATTCCAAATGGCCACACAACAATGTGTCCATACGAGATAATATTGGCAGATTTTATTTATTGGGCAAAGATGTATCAGCAAAGTAACCAGCCACCAGCAATAATGATTAGGCCTTGTATTCCAAGTTCAGATTTGTATATTCCATGTTTAGAAATGATGCAGATCGGCTTATAGTATTGAAAGTAAATAGTAAGATAGACACACCCAGATGTAATCATGTGTTTAAACTTTATAATTATACCTGTTATCATAGGATTTGTTCTTGTGCAAAGCCCTCCACAAGATCCCAAATCTTGTGTAACTATGGAAGAATCTACCATTGTCACCTAAGTAAAGACTTCCCTCGTTTTAGTGATGGAAGAGGTCCACCACAAGGGACGCTTCCCTGGTGACCTCAAGGGATCAAATAACAAGATTTAGCCAAGCCTACCACCCCCTATCTTGTTTACCTGTTAATTGGGTCTAGGTCTAGGAGAGGGATGAAGGATAACGAGATAATTGTTGTACCTGTACGAGACAATAAACAACTTGCAGCATATATAGACAATTATCAAGTTATAGAGTGCAAAAATATGCCCTTTAGACAGTAGACAAGTAAAAATTGCTATGGCTGTTGCAAATTACAACAGTAAACCAATTATATAACAGAAATAAATAGATTGCAACAGCAGCAAGAAATAGCGCTCAGAAATCTAGCAATTTAACATGAAAAGTAAGCATTCATCAAGCATAAAATTACCCAATTGCTAGAACTAATTTCTGAACAAGTTAAGCCACTTATAGATGGGTGTATGCAACAATTTAATGTAGTTTTCAGTGGCTGTAGCAAACTTTTATTACAGCGGCAAGAAATATTTAAATTTTTCTTGAGTTAGGGTTAGTAATGTTAGTAGGATGTTTGAGAGAGTGAGAAAATTGATTTTAACAACTACTTTCACCACAAGAACACTCTTAGACTAGTGCTGTTGTCCTCTAGGGCTTTGGAGTCTCAAATGCATTATCTTGAAGATTGATCTAGATGAAACAAGGGTAAAGCCTAAACCCTAAGGTGCAAACTGTTGGGTATGTGTTATATTCTTTGCATGTGTGTGTGTGGGCGCGTCAGGTTCGACAATTGGGCGGTTTTTGCTATTTTTAGCGGTATACTAAATTAATCCAGGATTAAGGGATCAGGGTTTTGGTATCTACGGAATACCTAAAAACATTGTATATATTATAATTTATATGGTGAATGGTGAAATTCGATAATGAATATAAGAAAGGTTTTCCAGGTTGAGGGTTTCCGGTATA